>CAUYQG010097355.1:0-37241 GCA_963574415.1 Tarsius wallacei
TTGGATATTTCTGTTGAGCAGACTGTACACCTGGGGCTGGGGGATGGTCCCATTCTCAGATGGACATGGCTGCTCATTGAATCATTCCTCTTTCCTCACCAGTTAACAAAATAGTCATAATTGACATTAATTCTACCCAGGTATATATGTTAGGTCCGAGGAATTGATCAACTTGGTCAGCCAATCCTAGAGGGTCCTTTAGTAGTGATTTCGTTTCTTTTTTTAAAGTTTCTTAGTTCTGTGCTAGTGAGTAGGGCATTCACAAAGCCGATTTCTCCCTGCCCCAGTGGAACTCTCTTAAGGAGAATAGTTTTGAATTTTTGCTTGAATTCCCAGGAGGGAAGGAAAACCTTTCAATATCTTTTTGGCATTGTCCCAATTCTCTTTTCATGTTAGAATAAATATGCCTTGACTCCCAAATTTCTGATAGCTCCACATTCCTGGCCATTCTCCCTCCTCCACATTCCTGATTTTTCTGAGGATTGTAAGGCGGGGGAATACAGGAAAGCAGATCCCAAGGCTTTACCCTTTCTTCCGGGGGTCCAGATTTTTCATCTTCCCCATTTCCTATTATAAGGGGAAACATGGGAAGGACCTTTGGTAGCCAGCAAAGAGCACAGTCTCTCTTCTCAGATGAGACAGAGGGCTTATTGTTTACATAGATCACTAAAGTTTGATGAAGCCAATCTTCATCAGAGACAAATTCTGGCCAAAAGATTGAAGGCTGACGGATTGGGTTTTAGTCCATAGAAAACAGCAAAATTCAATCTTTTTTTTTCCTCCCCTTTTTTTTAGTCCTGGAATTGTCATTCCAGTTTTCCAACATTTGCCCTGATGACTATCTGGGGGAATATTAAGGGAGCTTTCCTGACCTCTCTTCCTAGGCCTAGGCCTAGACTGTTTATTACTCATTCTCGGTTACCAGGTAAGCTGTGATTTCGGAATTTCCCAAAAGGGTACTCAACTTCCCTTACTGGAAGTTTCTCGCAGACCTTGAGACTCTGGGTGTTTCCTGAGGTGCTCAACTCCCCTCATTGGAGGTTTCTTGCAAACTTCGGGATTTGCTTCATCCATCTCCAGTCATTTCCCTCATGGGACAACAAAAAACACAGATCGGGACTCCACAATTGCTTTGTATCTTGGGATACGTCTGTCACACACACTCAACTTCCAAAAATGCCCCAGCCACCAAGGCAGTACTAATAGTCCAGTTTTTCCTACCTTGGCTTGTGCACCAGGTTGCCTGGTTGCTGTGGTGCCTGCTTTTATTTTTTTTATTTCTTTTATTTTTTTTGGTGTGTCTCTTTTGCTGCCTCTGGAACAATAGTCTCGGGTTTATCTGCAGTCCTGCAAGCAGCCGAGATGCCCAAGCAGAGTAGGTCACCTGAGATCGGGTGAGAGGCATCTCTCCCTCTGCTGGGGTCCCTCGCCTGCAGAGTATCCCGGATGGGCCCCCAAATTGTGAGAAATGAACTCACCTGTCCAAAATCAAAGGATGGACTTGGAGACGTAGAGTGCAGCAGAAGGCAAGACTTTAATGACAGTCTTGCAAGATCAGGGGTCTGGTGGGCAGGCACACTGGGGCTGTTATGGTTAACATATTTGTAGCCTAGAATGCTAGTCCCTCCCAGTCTCCCATAGGCTGGGCTCCACAGAGGTTACAACGCTTTCCCTGAGGTCACCTACATGGCACACAATCAATTGGGTCACATAGTTTATTTGCATGTCCTGTTTGCTGATTGGTTTAGAGCTGCTAGAAAATCCCTTTATTTGCATGTACTATTTGCTGATTGGTTTACAGGATTTCATTTTGATTGGTGACCTCCAAAATTTGAACACAAAAGCCCGCCAAAGTGAAAGCCCGAGAAAAAGAGAGCAAAGAAGCAGGAAGTGACTCAGCAAAGGCATTTAAACATGGCTCAGGGTTCGTTTTGAAAATAAATCATTCTATTCCTTACAATCAGTAATAAGAATACAATTGGATTTGTGTGGCAACTAGCATGCCATATAAATGTAGTTGTTTTTTAAAAATGGTTTCCAAATATCCAGAATATGTTTAATATGTTATGCTATGGGAAAAGTAAACAAGTTCTAGAATGACCTGTAGTTGATTTATTAGAAGGTCATTGAAGTGTGAAAAATTTATTTGGCTATGTTGAGTAAATCTTAGTCTACAGTTTATGAGTCTTTCTGTATTAATTTAGAGTAGAACTGGACAGGACTTAGTGATTCTTGCCTTCAATTCTTTATATAGCCAAAAGCTCAGTGATGTTCCAAAGAGTGCATGGCCTGAAACATGAAATGGCTAAAAAATAGAATCCAGGAAGCCAGGGTCTTTATTTACATTTTTACCATTGCCATGGAAAATGACATACTTATTATGTATATATCTAAAATTGTTGTTAAATTATTTATTGCTTTTTAATCTTTTCTTTGAAAATACATTAACAGAATGCAGTGATTTTTGTGGAGTTATATTGCGGTACACAGAGATTTACTTTTAGTTTCGTTTTTAGAGTTTTGTTTTTTTTTTTAATGGGGAACCCTGACAGTAGGTGACAAGGCAACAGTAAACCGAGGTTCTAAATCTCTCCTTGTATAGCAGCATGTGTTAAAAGCTTTCAGGAATTATTAAATAGAAAAAGAGTTGGTCCCCAAACATCTGGAATTCTTTTGCCTACCCCTGTAAAATTTCCAGCCTGTAATCTCATGCTTTGGGAGGCCAAGGTGAGTGGATTGCCTGAGCCCGTGGGTTTGAGACCCGCCTTGGCAACTTGGCGAGACCTTATCTCTACAATAAAATAAAAAAATTAGCCTGGCATGGTAGCGCATGCCTGTAGTTCCAGCTACTTGGAATGCTGAGCGGAAGGATCACCGGAGCCCAGCAGGTCGAGGCTGCGGTGGCCGGAAGCGGTCACTGCACTCCAGTCTGGATGACAGAGTGAGACTCCAACTCAAAAAAAAAAAAAAAGTTTCCGAATATATGTAAAATTTAACTAAAACTACTCTTTACTTTCAGTGTTGCAGGATGTTGTGGATTTAAAAAGAGATTCCATAACATTGGAATAAGATCCTGAAAAGAAGCTGAGGGTTAGCCCAACCCCTTAGTATAGTCCCCAGGTGAAATGAAGACTTATTGTGAGATGGAGGACAAGTGGAGAACAGCTGAGGCAGTAATGATGAGGTTTTTGTGTTAGTGATATTGATGGCTTTCTGGTCTGGCCCTCAGACTAGAACAGTGGTTCTCGGTGTGAGATCTCTGGATTAGCCACATAAAGACCACCTGAGACCTTGTTAGAAATGTAAATGCAGATTTGGGAACCTGACCCAGACACTCACTGAATCCTTACCTGAAGGATTGAAGCCCAGTGTTTTGTTTTAACAAGTCCTCCAGGTGGTGAATTTTTTTTTAATTGATACAGGGTCTTGCTCTGTCCTAAGGTGGCACAGGTGGCATCGCAATAGCTTATTGCAGCCTTGAGCTCTTGGCCTCAAGTGAACCTCCCACCTCTGCCTCCCAAGTATCTTGTACTATAGGTGTGTGCCACCAAACTAATGCTTTGTTTGTAATTTTTTGTAGAGACAGGGTCTCACTGTGTTGACCAGGTTGGTCTCAAACCCCTGGACTCAAGCAGTTCTCTCACCTCAGCCTTCCAAAGTGCTGGGATTACAGCCATGAGCTACAATGCTCAACCTTTTTAGGTGATTCTAATGCACACTTTGAGAATCACTGCCCTAGAGAAATATAAACCTGAAAGTCTACCATTGTAATCACTTAGAGTGTGGGACTGTTGGATCAGACCACATGAAATTATTAATATTCTGTTTTTGAACTATAAAAACATCTGTGTCATATAATACAGCTTGATAAAATTGGTTGAAAAAACTTTGAAGGAAAGTCACCTTTTACTCAGGGTAGAAAGCTCACACTCTAGAACAGCTATTTCACGTATGCCTCAGAGACCCAGGTAAGTAGATTATAAGGTAAATTCGCATATTTGTTTAGCACTGGTGTGTGTGTGTGTGTGTGTGTGTGTACGTACATATATATGTTTTTTTTTTCCTTTTTTTAAACTGAGGCCCTGTGTAAATTCATTAACACCACACGTGACTTCTGTGTGCCCACCTCCCCCCACATCCCGGCTCTGTTGACTTTCCCCTTTATAGAAATGTATAAGTGTATAACGAGGAAGAAGGAATATTTTTTCCAGTCCCTAGTTAATTTTTTTCTTAAGGGTTCAGCTATTGCCATTGCTGCATCTTTCAACACCCCATTCCTGCTTCTCTAAGATTCTTTTCAATAGCAGCCTGTCACTTAGTCTAATCAGTCTGCTGATAGTCACAGCTGTTTCTATTTCAGAGTGGAGACTTTCTCTTTATTTAATACACATTTTAGTCAACTTTAAATAAACTTGTTTTAAGTGATTAGAAATAATACAAAATGGTCTTTCTGTTCTTGTGTCAGGGTCTGAATTAGCCATTCCATTAATTCCCTCAGACCAGAAAAATAAAAAGGGAGCCCCCTCCCTTTTTATTTTAAAACAGACACTAAGCATTGCATTATGCTTTGCCTCACAGAAATGAATAAAGTACAGATTATGCTAGGTAAGACCAAAGCTGTGCACATAAAACTCTGTAGTAAAAGACAGTAAATGAGTGCTGATAGAAGTGGTAGGAGTGTTTCATGTAAGCTGACTGTAGCAGTCAGTAACTTATTTCAGTTTTCAAAATTGGTATACTGTGTTATATACTGCTTTTCTGCTTATAACCCTTTTTTAAAAAAATAGAAGTTGTAATTGTATTAATTTTTACATAAGTGCATAAAGAGAATAGGAAATCACTGTCCCACTCCTTATTTCTTTGTACTTGCTTTTAGTTGTGTTACTGGTTTCTATTAATAATGTTTTTTTTTTTCATTTAATTACTCTGTCTAGTGTGCTCACCTTTCCTTACTCCTTCAGTCTTCCAGTTATTATTTGTGGTTAATTTTACATCAAGGCATTTGTTTTTGATTCAATTCTAAAAATCTGAAACCTAGAAATATAATGTTGATTATATAAATACTTACTATAGAACAAAGTGGAATGGCCCTACAGAGAATGAAATGTAATTCTACCTATGTGAAAAATTCATCAATTGAAAATTTCCCAAGTGGGAAATTCTAGTGGATTCTCATGTAATTTTAAAAAATTTTCTTCTTTGTCTGAGACATTTTCAGCTCTGTTGTTTCTTCAATTATATCTTTTCTCTTCCTTAAATTTCTTTTTTATTTGGTTGGAGCTGTGGTCTTTAAAGTGAGGCATCCACATTAAAGAGAGTGTACAAAATAATTTTGGAGAATATCAGAAAACTTTAAAAATTATCTGTGTTAATTTTTATCTGATCATTTTTAATTTTTATTTTGGTATATTTTACAATATACATAATATATTTGTGTATGATGTGTATTAATTTATAAATGTGTACTAAGAGTATGTGACTTTACTCATAAGGATGTACTACACAAAAAATAGAGTTTCATTGGGTTCATAATACCACGTTAATTTCAATATAGGATGGCAAACTTCTCAAGTATTTGTTTTCTGAAAATGTCCTTTATTTGGTCCTCATTCTTGAATAGAATAAATTTGAGTATGGAATTCTGAGTTCAATTTTTTTTTTCCTTGAAAACCTTAAAAAGAATATATTACTTGCATTCAGACTTCATCCCAACTTGTTCCTTTGCAGATAACGTAGGAAATTTTAGGATATTTTAAAATGGAATTTTGAAGTTTTACCAGGTTATTTATTTATTTATTTATTTTGAGTTGGAGTCTTACTCCGTTGCCCAGGCTGGAGTGCAGTAGCACATGCACAGCCACCACAGTGTCGACCTGCTGGGATCCCGCGATCCATCTGCCTCAGCCTTCCAAGTAGACAGAACTATAGGTGAGCACTACCATGCCCAGCTAATTTTTGATTTAGTGTAGAGACAAGGTCTCGCCGAGTTTCCTGGGCTGGTCTTGAACCTGCGGTCTCAGGCAATCCACTTGCCGCAGCCTCCCAAGTGCTGGGAATATAGGGTGAGCCACCAAACCTGGCCTTACCAGGTAATTTCTTCCTTTTTTTTTTTTTTTAAAGAAAGCAGGATTTATTGAGAGGATAAAAAAACTCCCACAGTGGGAGGGTACCTGAAGGGGGGTTGCCCACCAGGTAATTTCTAAGTATAGATCTTTTTTCAGGAATCATTCTTGGCAGTTGGTGAGACCTTCCTGTGAACTTGTGTCTTTCTTCAGGTCATGGATATAGTCATATATATTTATATATTTCTGTTGTTCCTGGGTTGTTTTTTTTTTAACCTCTTTGAGAGTACCTTAGCCGTGCATACTGGAGCGTGCCTATAGTCCCAGCTACTCAGGAGGCTATAAATGAATGAATAAATAAATGATTAATATTAGACCTTCTCAATTGACCTCTAGGACCCTAATTTTTTTATATTCTTTGTGTTTTTAGTCTGTCTCCTCAAAAGTAGCTTTTATCTTTTATTTTTCACTTATGCACCAATTATGACCATTTTACTACTTATGTTGCACTTTTAAATTTTTGTCAGTTATTTTTAACTAAGAATTCTTTCTTGTCTCTGACCACTTTTTCAGAGCAGCTTTTTCTTGTTTTATTCAAGTGTGCCTTATAAGAAAAAATTTAAAAGTATATCATTTTGCCCCCTGAATCATGTTCATTTCTGTCAGGCTTATTTGATAATTATGAATTTTTTTTCATTTTGGATCTTCTCTTTTATGCCATTGGGTTCTCCCCAAATGTTGGTTGTCCTTGGCTTTTTATTCATATGTTAGGATGAAGGACTCTTACATATAATGGTATTTGGCTGTCATAGTTTTCACTGTAGTTGTGTAGACCTCTTTCCCCAGCGTTCTTCTAATGTGAATGGGAAGGTTATGAGTACATTCAGTATAAATGGGCACGGTATCTCAACATGATGATTTCCCTAAAGGTTGCATGAATAAGTTGGAAACCCCCATATATGTTGAAGTAAGGATAGCTTTGTTTTGTGTGGCATATTGCTTTACTACTATTTAATTTCAGGTAGGAGTTATCTTTTCTCCCTCTTTTTCTCTTCATCTCATTCTGTCTGTCATGGTATTCAGATTAGTCCAATTTGTATTCTCTTTGTCTCTCAGGAACTGACACTCTCCCAAGAGATATACCCAGACAGGTGGTCTGCTTCCTTTAGAGGGCAATTCTTGGGCTTTGGCATAAAGCCACAATTGCCAACCTTGGGAAAGGGAAGAACCCCAGCTCTCTCAAGTATCATAAATACTGTTTTTAAAATAATTATTTCATGATTGCTACTAGATCTTTTTCTGCTCTTAGTATTTGAAGAAAGATTGATTTTCTTTGGGCCCCCTTGAAAGAACTATGGATATCTCTAGTATCTTGTGAGATAAATTGTGATTTTTCTCCCTTTATTTCTCTGCTAATTTGTTTCCATCTAACTGATTTATCTGCAAATTTGTTCCCATTCGTCTGCCTTGAATTTCTGAAAACTTTTGATCTACCAGTGTCACCCTTATTTTCCAGCCCTATTATAGCTTCACTTTTTTGTAAAAATTTGTTGTCTCCTAATTGATATTTTGGGAAATAAAAGAGACCAATAAATGTGCTCACTTCACTGCTTTGAATCATATACTGCTTTCAAAGTTCCATCTTGGGTGCAATATATAATCCAAGTATCTAGAAATCAGAAAACTAATAGAAGGCTATATCCCTTATTACATGTGAATTGAGAAAAGAGTATGAATCCCCTTTGTTCTGTTTTTGTTTTTGTTTTTGTTTAACCAGACATTGTCTGTTACTGACAGGCTGGGAAGTCATCTTTAATAATTTTAAGAACTTGTAAGCTTGGCCTCAAATCCAGGCAGACACTGCCAAATTTTAGTGCTATGAATGACCTTGGGTAGGTTACTTAACATATTTTCACCCTACTTTACTCATCTATAACATTGACAGAGGCAGATAATTCCTTCCTCATAAAGCTAATTAGAGAATCAAATTAGATTAAAAAACCTGGCATAGTGAAAGTCTTTAGAAAATATTTTTCTCATTGTTTTAAAATTGCTTCTATTGAGGAAAATGTTACTTATACATTTTAGATGGTCCTTTTCTTATAGAAGAGATGAGTTTCTGCAATATTGGCTATAAAGCAGATCATTATACATTTTCACAATGGTTCTTTTTGTACTACTGAAGATACGTTTCCAGATAAAAGATGAGAGTTGAAAACTTGGTGAAGAAGTTTGTTGGTAGCTTGCTGGAATCAATAGTAGGATACTTGGAGAAGATAGCTGCTAGAGGTTGTTATTCTGTTTAAAGAAGTACCTGCCAGAATAGTAGATATCCTTGCATGATTGGGCTCATAGTGTATGTGCACTTCTGTAAAACTGTAATAAAATATGACATACATTTTTTTTTTTTTTTTTTTTTAGTTGGAGTCTCACTTTGTCACCCAGACTGGAGTGCAGTGGCCGCTCCCGGCCACCGCAGCCTCGACCTGCTGGGCTCCGGCGATCCTTCCGCCTCAGCCTTCCAAGTAGCTGGAACTACAGGTGCCCGCTACCACGCCCGGCTAATTTTTTGATTTATTGTAGAGATGAGGTCTCGCTTGCCCAGGCGGGTCTCGAACCCGCGGGCCCAGGCAATCCACTCACTTCAGCCTCCCAAAGGCGCAGGATTACAGGCTGAGCCACTGAGCCCGGCTGACATACATTTTTATGACATTGTGAATATGCTTGTAATCCCCCTTACCTTTCCATATTGTACCTTTGTCATAAATGAACAGACTGTGTGTGTGTGTGTGTGTGTGTGTGTGTATGTGTATGCACACTACTGGATTTTTTTTTCCATTGGTCAATTTCTGCATTTTTGCACCAGTACCACTATGTCTTAATTTCAGTTACTGTATCTTAGGTCAATGTCTTCTACTTCTAAGTCTTTCAGCTTTGTTGTTCTCAAAGATTGCTTTGGTATTTCTGACTTTTGCATCTCCATGTAAATTTTAGAATCAAATGTTCAATTTCCACAAAAGTGATATTGAGGTCTTTTCCTAATCGCATTGAATTTGTATGTCAATCTGGATATATTGTAACTGATGTCTTTACAGTGTTGAATCTTCCAGTTCATTAACACAACATATTTCTTTATTAATGTAACTTATCTTTACTTTCTCTCAATACCATTTTGCAACTTTCATTGTAAAGATTGCATTCTTTATTAGATTTATTTCTATGAAGAGGATTTTTAAAGTATAGTATAAATGATATCTTAAAAACTTTTTTTTCTTCTATTTTTCTTGGCCTTAAATTACTGGGTGGGACCTCCAATACATGTTGAATGGAAGTGATAATAGTAGTCATTTTGTCTCATTCCTACCTCACAGTGAAATCTTACTGTAGATGTATGTGTGTGTGTTGATATATGTGTGTTTGGGTGTGTTTATGTATGTTCAGAAACTGTTAATAAAATTAAGAAATTTTATTCCTAGTTTGTAAAGACCTTTTATCCTAAATGGGTATTGGATTTTATCAAATACTTTTCCCATTAATTAGAAAAGTTATATTAATAGATTTTGATGTTAGTAAGTTCTAAATAATTGGAGTATTTTGCCTACTTATATAGAAATGTGTTTATAAACAAAATATTTATATTTTTATCTACCATATTTTTATTTTGTCCTCTCCATTTTCATTATATTTTTAATTGTGCTGTCTTTTCTTTCAGTGGCTACCCTAGAGATTACAGTATACATAATTGACTTATTACAGCTACTGACAGTACTTATTTTTACCCACACTTCCCCAAGAATGCTAGAGCCTTAGAACACTTTTTTCCCCCACTAAGAGTACTTTGGACTTCATTTATTCCTTATGCTTTTTACATTATTGTTGTCATGCATTTTGACTCTGCATATATTTAATCCACAAGACATTACAATTACCATTTTATTGGCCAGTTTTGGAAAATTCTTATCTCTTCAAATATTGCTTCTCTCTCTTTCCTTCTTTGACTCCACTAACATGTGTTAGACTCTCCCACTTTGTCTCACATTTACCCTAGCTCTTTGTATTTTTCATAATTTTTTCTTTGCTTCAGTGAAAATGTTTTTCTTGGCTTTTAAAAAAGTTTTCTAGACACAGAAGTCTATCTTGGGGGGAGAGGCAAGATGGCAAAGGAACAGGTCGGAGTGAAAGTCTCTGCAAAAGCGAGTAACCATAAAGATTCTCTGTGTGATTGGGTGTGTGGTGGTGGATGAGTGAAAGTTCAGCTGGGGGAGGGAGACTTGGGTTCATGCACCCGGGATTCTCCTGAGGTAACTGCAATCCGTCACCACCCTGAGATTGGTGCCCATGACACACAGGATCATCTGCCATTTCTGGGGCTCTCTTGAGAGGAGGCAGCAGAGAACAACTGCTTCTCACCACCTGGCACCCGGCCCACGACATTACCTGCAGCAACAATCAGGCGTGAGGCCCAGGAACTGTGGAGAAGGCAGGGTGTGGAAATCTGGAACAGAAGCCTGCCACTGCGCTGCCATCTTCTCTGTCCCAGGACCTAGCAGATACCTGCATTGCCCCACCCAGCTCTGTCCAGCCTCCAACCTGGGACCCAGAGACTATCCCTTCATCAGATTCAGAGAGTTAAATGCCCCTCACCCACACGGAAAGAGGCAAAGACACATCAGATCTGAGTGGACGACTGATAGCAGCAGCAGCAGCAGCAGGAGAGTCGGGTGAGTCCGGATCTGATCAGTCCTTCTCCAACAGTAGTACGTAGGGCATCTGACCCACTGTGAGAGCAACCCTATCGCCTGCACTGAGAGTGGAGGGGATGAGTATTAGCCCTTTCTTAATGTGGCAGCCAGAAGGAACCTGGAGTTACAAAAACAGCCGCAGAACAAGTTTTTTTTTTCCCCCTTGTTTGTTTTTGCTTTAGTTTTTTCCTTCACTGTTTCTTTGTGTTTTTGTTTACATTTCCTTACTTGCTTTGTTTCTGTTATTTGTATGTTTTCTTTTTAGATTTTCTGTTTGTTTATGGGTATCTTTGAGGGCATGTACATCAACAGAGGTTGTTTTTGTTTGTTTGTATGATTTTTGTATTTTTTTGTTTTTATTCTATCTTTGTTCTGTGATAATACATTAGTTAGTATGCCTGTTTGTTTCCCCTCTTCTTCTCTCTCTCCACCTTCCTTTTGTCTTCCTCCTTGCTTTTTCCATTCTTCTCCTTTTACTTCTCATTTTGCTTTTAAGGGGGTAAACAGCCGTGTTTGGTGGCTCAGCCTGTAATTCCGTGCTTTGGGAGGCTGAGGTGAGTGGATTGCCTGAGCCCGTGGGTTCGAGACCCACCTGGGCAACTTGGCGAGACCTCATCTCTACAATAAATAAAAAAATTAGCCGGGCGTGGTAGCGCGTGCCTGTAGTTCCAGCTACTTGGAAGGCTGAGGCGGAAGAATCTCCGGAGCCCAGCAGGTCGAGGCTGTGGTGACGGCCACTGCACTCCAGTCTGGGCGACAGAGTGAGACTCCAACTCAAAAAAACAAAAAGGGAAGGGGGGCAAACATACAACCCCACTGCATGGACAGATTGGAAGGTGATTGGATGTGTGTTCCAGGGGCCCACACACCTGTCAGCAGCTACTGGGATCTGCAGATAGTTTCTGAATCACAGCTTCCCCCTTAATTAAATCCCAAAACTGCAAAAAGCATAACCCCCTGCCAGCTTCATAATTGAACAAAGCCAGAGGATCTACATAAGAAAGACTAGGAGACTGAGCAAACAGAAGTAAAAGCTATCCCCTCATCACTGAACAACAGAATTAAAGAAGAAATGACAACATAGGAATTCATATGGAAGCATAAACAACCACAAATAGCCAAAACATTCCTCAGAAAAAAAAAGGAGATATCACACTCCCAGAGTTTAAATGTTGTTATAAAGCTACAATAATCAAAATAGCCTGGTATTGGTACAAGAACAGGCAGATAGACCAATGGAACAAGATTGAGATTCTAGAAGCAAAATTTCGATTTCTCAATCAGCTCATCTGTGACAAAGGCTCTGCCATCAACCACTGGGGAGAGGAGAACCTATTCAATAAATGGTGCTGGGAAAACTGGCTGACCACATGCAGAAGATTAAAACAAGACCCCTACCTATCACCATACACAAAACCAACTCTAAATGCGCCAGAGGCCTAAACATAAAACCTCAAAACTGTAAGAACCTTAGGAAATGCAGGAGACACCCTTATGGAAATTGGAACTGACAACCAATTTCTGATCAAAACCCCAAGTGCCCATGCCATAGGAGATAAGATAGACAAGTGGGACCTCATCAAACTGACAGCAAAGCCAAAGAAACCATAAGAGAGTGGGGAGATAGCCCATAGACTGGGAAAAAATATTTGCTAACTGTATGTCTGACAAAGGCCAAACATCTAGGACTACAAGGAACTCAAATTTGCCAAAAATTAAAAAGCCCTGTTACAAAGGCAAAAGATATGAATAGACACTTCTCAAAAGAAGACATATGAACAGCCAACAGATACATGAAAAAACGCTCAGCCTCACTAGTCATTAAAGACCTGCAAATTAAAACCACACTGTGATACCACCTAACTCCAGTCAGGATGGCCATTATCAATAACTCAAAGAACAGCAGATGCTGGAGAGGATGTGGGGAAGAGGGAACACTTCTACACTGTTGGTGGGAGTGTAAACTTGTACAGCCTCTGTGGAAAATGGTGTGGCGGTTCCTAAAAGATCTAAAATTCTACCTTCCATACCACCTCACAATCCCCCTACTGGGAATATATCCTGAGAAAATCAAATCACTCTATGAAAAAGATATCTGCACATGCATGTTTATTAATTGCAGTATTATTCACAATAGCAAAAACATGGAACCAATCGTGCTGCCCATAGAAAGAGGACTGGATAAAAAATGTGGTACATAATGCACAATGGAATATTTCACAGCCATAAAGGAAGAATAATAATGAACTTTGCAGCCATTTTGATGGACTTAGAGTCTACAATACTTGAGTGATGTATCACAGAAACGAACTGAGTACTACATGTTCTCACTCATAAGCAGACCTTGAACAATTATCATAATAGTATAAGAAGGGGATTGGCAGTAGTGGGAAACTTTCGGAAGGTGGGGGGTAGGGTACCTCTCAACAAGGGTACCTGCATAATGAACATTTGTATACTTCACCCTGAGTTGTACTTCACATCTTTTAAGTAAAAAATTAAAACGGAAAACAAAAAAAGTTTCCTAGTCCTACCTTTTGCTATTTTATAGTCTGCTGTTAAAATTATATTAAGTAGTTTATTTCAGTTATTTTCCAGGTCTAGAATTTCCACTTAATGCTTCTTGATTAAATTATTGGTAAAACTCTGTTGTCTGTTTTTTTCCCCTCTTAGTTTTTATTCATAAGCATCTTTTTGCCACCTTGTAATTATTGATGAACAGTCATGATGAAAATTGTAAAGGTTCCAGATTATACTATTCTTTTAGAGAGGATTCTTCCTTTCCTTTCTTAGACATATAGCATGGATAATTTTCATCTAGTTAGGAACCAAAATGAGTCAATACTGATTTAAGGCTATCTGTACCTTTGGTTTGTCCTTCTCATATGGTCTAGCTTTCCACACTTTCCATTTGAGAGCCTGACGTTCTTGGGTCCTTCTTTCTGGCAGATCCTGATCTCTGATTTTTGTATCCTTTGCAATACAATATACCTGAAAACTTTGCTATAGTTTTTGGAGGCTTTTTTCTTGGTTTCCTGCTTTAGCTTTATGCATCCTCAGCATTTAGCAGAAGTCTTAAAGGGCACTTTTCACCAGGATCTTAGACCCTCAGGTATCCTGTTTTATCCCCAGCCCCATGAGGCCAACAAAATCTTTGCTGATATTCTCATCCCTTGGCAGTGACTCTCAGTCTGGCCAGAGCATGGATTCTCACTCTTGGAGTATGGCTAGAATCAGCAAATACTCATAGGGAGAAAAGTGACTGTGATCTGTGTGCCTGCCTTTAGATATCCCCTTCTCTGGAATCTTGTGACCTCTTGTCCTGATTGCTTGAGTCCCTCTAGATTCCTTTTAAACATACTTAGTTTTATTCAAGTTTTTCTGCTTTTCACCAGAATTTAGTTCATCTGCCAGGTATTCCTGGCACAGAAGCACAACACACCATGATAGCCTTTAAGTACTTTCTTTTTTAAAGCAAAGAATATAATTTATTGCAAAAGAGTACACTGCTTTAAGTACTTTTTATACATGGTAATTATTTGTTGTGGTTATTAGCATCATTATCACCCCGTCATCTTTACCCTCTAATGTCACCAGTAAAGTTTTACTTACTATGTCAATCCAGTACTTACTTTGCACTGAGAGACAAAGATTGTATGTGTGTGTGTGTCTGAAACTTTGTATTATCCACTCAACAACCATAAGAGAATGAAGTATCATAATCATTTATTTATTTATTTTGTTTTTGTTGTTATTATTATTATTATTATTATTATTATTATTATTTTAGTAGGAGTCTCACTCTGTCTCCCAGGCTGGAGTGCAGTGGCACACTCACAGCCACTGCAGCCTCGACCTGCTTGTCTCAGGTCTTCTGCCTCAGCCTTCCAAGTAGCTGGAACCACAGGTGCCTGCCACCATGACCAGCTAATTGTTTGATTTATTTTAGAGACAAAGTCTCACCATGTTGTCCAGGCTAGTTCTGAATCCCCTGACTTAGGCAATCCTCTTGCCTCCACTTCCCAAAGTGCTGGAATTGCAGGAGTGAGTCACCATGCTTAGCTACCATAATCTTTTAATAGACCAAGGAAAGGCCCATTATCTACAAGAGACAGAATTTATGACAAAGCAGTGATTCACATTGGTCTCTACATAGAACCCTCGCTATGAACATCTATGCTGTAGTTTCTGGTCTCTATAAATCTTCTTGTTTGCTTCCTATAGAGTCCAGGTCATGGAATATCTTCAGGACATCCTGTTCTGAAAATGCTTCATTATCACTCTGTACATTCCTCTGTCATATTATCATGTTGGAAATACTTGTGTCTGCTTCTATTATGTTATAGTTTTCTCTAGAGTAGGGAATGTGTTGCATTTATCTTGGTACTCCAGGGTCCATTAGAGTGCATGATATGTCTAAATATATAATACATGTTTATTGTACTTTCTTGAAGTCATCATTTGTTTAATTCAAATTTAATTCAAAGGGATTTAAGAAATTTATGATATGTGTGTTATTATTTGTATCACCTTTATAAACATTTACTATAATTGAATTAGTCTTCCTTATAAAATCTTAGCAAAACTATCAAACATTATATATTGTTTTGTATTAACTCCTTTTCATTATGTAATTATAGTCATCATATATATAAAATTGTTTTGATCTCAGACAGTATTTGGTTATAACTTCCTAAAGCAGTCCAGGGGACTTTTAGCATAAATATGGTAGTATTTACGTTATAAAGTGATTTACAGTTTGTAAATTGGAGAATTAATAAACAAAAATGCTATATAATTAACATCACAGTTGATTAAGCTACCTCCTAGAAAAGCTGGTTATAGATTACAGAACAAAAGAGATAGCTTATAAACATGTTAGTCACATTTTATAACTGGATAGAATTTTGATAATACTCTTTAGACAGTGATTTTTTAACACTAATTTGATGAGGTAATTTGTGTGTTTCAGTAGTCTAGAAGCTTGGTAGCTAGCACATGAGAATACTGCACAATTGAAGACGTTTATTAAGAAGCTTAACAGTTTTTCTTTTGAGTGATTAAAAATAATCTGATTAGTACCTTATTCTCTTTTAGTGGCTAATTTTTTTTTTTTTTTTTCTAGTCAGAGTCTCACTCTGTCGCTCAGACTAGAGTGCAGTGGTATGCTCACAGCCACGCCAGTGTTGACCTGCTGGGCTCAGGCAATCCTTCTGCCTCAGCCTTCCAAGTAGCCAGAACTATAGGTATGCACTAACCTGCCTGGCTAATTTTTTGATATACTGTAGAGACGAGGGCTCACCAAGTTGCCCAGACTGGTCTCAAATCCCTGGGCTCAGGCATTCCTCTTGCCTTGGCCTTCCAAAGTTCTGGGATTACAGGCTTGAACCACCGGGCCCAGCAAGTGGCTAATTTAGACTCAAAATTTATAGAAAAAAATTTATCCTGTTTTTCCTCTGTATCCACTAGTTCTACATCTGTGGATTAATGATAAAAAATATTTGGGGGGGAGGAAACAATAAGTATGGAAAATATAACAATAAAAAGTAATACAAATAAAAAACACAGTATAACAACTGTTTACATTGTATTAGGTATTAAGTAGTCTAGAGATGATTTAAAGTATATGGGGGATGTGCATAGGTCATATGTGAATACTGCGTCATTTTATTTAAGGGACTTGAACATCCAAGAATTTGGATTACTGGAGGTGCCCTGAAATCAATCTCCCATGGATACCAAGGGACAACTTTCTTTACTTTTTAATCACAAAAGAAACACGTATATATGTGGTTATGGACATGTATATGCATGCATGTTTTGAAATTAGATAAAATTTATATAACAAAATTTATCATTTTTTCCCTTTTTAAAACTACAGTTCAGTAGTACCTTTTAGTACATTGACAGTGTTGTGCAACTGGCACCACCATCTAGTTACAGAACACTTTTATAATTCCAAAAGGTAACCCCATAACCAGTTATTCCCTGTTTCCCCCTCCCAAAGGCCCTAGCAACCACTATCTGCCTATTCCAGGTATTTAACATAAATGAAATCATGGTTTATGGCCTTTTGTGTCTATCTGCTTTCACTTAGCATAATATTTTCAAGGTTCATCAGTGTTGTAACATGTATCATTTTGTTTATTTATTCATCTGTTAGTGGACATTTGGGTTGTTCCATCAAGGGTGGATTATTAGTCAAAAATTGTTTTGGCTATTGTGAATGGTGCTGCAATGAACTTTTGTGGCTCAGTTGTTTGAACAACTGTTTTCATTTTGGGGGTATATATATTTAGGAGTGGAATTGCTGGATTGTAAGGTTTTTCTATGTTTAAGTTTTTGTGGAACTGCTAAATTGTTTTCCACAGTGGTTATTTTTATATCTCCACCAGCAATATCCAAGAATTCTAATTTCTTTACGCCCTCACCACTAGTGGTAATCCTCTTCCCCCACCCTGCCTTTTTTTTGTATTATGGCCATTCTAATGGCTTTTTCCTTGCTTTTGGCTTTCAGCATTTTTACTATTATCAAGCTATTTGTGGATTTCTTTGCATTTATCCTTCTTGAAGTCCATTGAGCTTCCAAAATGTATATATTATTATTCATTAATAAATTTGGGAGATTTTCAGCCATTATTTCTTTTATTGTTTTTGCTTTTTGTCTCTTCTCTCTTTGGCACTGCCATCATGTGTAAGTCAGTAAGTATACTTAATAATGTCTTAACAGTTCTCTGAGACTGTTCATTTTTTGCATACTTTTCTACTTGAATTGGTTATATACTGATCTGTTTGTAAGTTCACTGATTCTTCTATTCATATCTACTATTGTGTCCTTCTAGTGGTTTTTTAAAATTCAGTTATTGTATTTTTACCAGAATTTTTATTTGGTTCCTTTCTAAAAATAAGCTTTGCATCTTTATTGATATTTTCTATTTTTTGTGATGTTGTCATCATACCGTTCTCTATCCTTTAGCTCCTTAAGCATATTTATTATAAGTGGATATTTTGAAGGCTTTGTTTAATCCAACATGTAGTTGCAATCACAGATAGTTTTCTGTTGCCTGCTTTTTTTCTTCATGCTTTCTGCTTCGTTTCGTGCCTTAAAGTTTTTTATTCAAAACTGTACATTTTACGTAAATGTATTGTAGAAATTGTTGGAGCTTGTTTTGTCTAGTACATGTTGTTGTTTCTTGTTATTTGTTTATGGACTGTTTTAGTTGAGTCTGCTTAGTCGCCCCCCCCACACACACACACACATGCACAATGTTAAGCCTCTGATGTTGCTCCTCAGGAGAAGCAATTTTGAGTTTTCCCACAATTATCCTAGGGTGACTGGTTTGGCAGAGTTATTTTTCACTATGTCTATTTCCCTAACCACATACAACTGTTAAGGTCCACTAATCTAGTGCTGATTGCATTGTTGTTTTCAACAATGCCCTGGGGCATAAATTGTTCCACAGACACAGACTAAGCTAATCATGTTTGGTTTCCTTTAAAGGAATGCAGAGGGTGCCAAAAAAAATGTATACATTTTAAGAAAGGAAAAAAATCTGTATTAAAATTGTAATACTCAATATATACCGATAACAGAAGATGATTACAAGTCACGTTTGACTTCTGCAGTTACAAGAGGTGCTCAAAGTGGTTTCTTAATCAGCATCCAGACACTTCTGGTTATGGGGAACATCTCTTAACATTGCTTAAGATATGTATACCTTTTTTTGGCGCCCCTAGTAGTTCCCTAAATCAGTGCTTGAGATTTCGTCTGACTCCAGGTAGGCATTTCCAAGCTATCTCCTTTCCTGGTTCTCTCTGGCTAACCAACCAACTGGCCTACAGTTTAGCCTTTATATCCAATGATTCCTCCAATCTTCTCTCATTTGCCTTTCATCACAATATCCACTGTTTTTCAGAGAACCCTTGCTCATTTCCTTGCAGATGAAGTCAGTGTCTCTGAGAAGGGCAATTAGAAACTATTTGCTTTATGGTCTCTTTCTATCCATAGGCAAAATCTCCAAGCCAGGGCTGCTCTAGATTAAGAAGTAGGAACAATGATGTGCTTCTCTCCCAGTGAGATCTCTGCTGTAGGAGCTGAGCATTTGATGGTGGGATAAGGGGAGGCAGTATCCTCAGTTCTTATCTTGACTGTTGCAGTCTGGAACTCACCTGTTAGGAGCCAGGACAGCAACGATTGGCTACCCCAGCAGCAACATGCCCAAAGTAGAGCCTTCATCCCATGAGCAGCAACTGGATGGAAGAAGGGAGCCCCTCATCTCTTGGTTACATTCATCTGGAACTTCAGCAATAGGTAGCTAGAGGCAGGATAAGCAATGTTGACTCTTTGCTGTTCTTAGGAACTAGCACTCTGACTGGGATCTTTTGGAAGAGGGAACCCAGTTGTGTCATTCTGGAGTGGAGTATTTGATTCCCTGAAGACACTGGTTCAAACACCACAGAGTCTCACTTTTCTTACAGTCTTCTAGTAAATTTTCTTGAATAAATATTTGTTTATTCTATGTCTCCAGGACCATTTTCAAAGACTTTGGTAGTTTTTTGGGTCATTTTCACAGTTTTGTTGAGGAATGGGTCTATGGAGCTCCTCAAAGCTGTCATGCTGTAAGTTTGTTGTTGTTGTTGTTGTTGTTGATTCAGTCTCTTTACTGTTCACATTGTCTGTTTCTTCTTGAGTCAGTTTTGATAGTTTGTGTGTTTCAATAAATTTGTCTATTTTCTCTAGGTTATCTAATTTGTTGGCGTACAATAAATCATAGTATTCTCTTATAATACTTTTTATTTCTCTGAGGCCAATAGTAAATATCTCCACTTTAATTTCTGATTTTAGTTATTTGAGTCTTCTCTTCTTTTTCTTGGCCAGTCTAGGTAAAGATTTGTCAGTTTTGTTTATCTCTTCAAAGTATTAATTTTTGTTTTGGTACTTTTTTATTGTTTTTCTCTTCTCTATTTCATTTGTCTTGGCTCTAGCTTTTATTTCTTTCCTTGGACAAGTTTGGGGTTTATCTTGCCCCTTTTTCTATCTTCTTAAAGTGCAAGGTTAGCTCATTGATTTGAGATCTTTATTCTTTTTAAATACAGGAGTTTATAGCTATTCATTTTCCTCTGAGCACTCCTTTTACTGCATCTCTTAAGTTTTGTTATGTTGTGTTGTTTTCTTTTGTTTCTAAGTATGTTCTAATTTTCCTTGTGCTTTCTTTTTTGGTCACTGGTTAAGAAAGCATTGCCTAATTTCCACATATTTGTGAATTTTCTAGTTTTTCTTCTGTTACTGATTTAAAGCTTCATTCCATTGCAGTCAGAGAAGATGCTTTGTATAATTTCAGTCCTTTAAAATTTATTGAGACTTGCTTTGTGGCCTAGCTTATGGTCTGTCTTGGAAAAAGTTCCATATGTACTTGAAAAGAATATGTATTCTGCCATTGACGGATGAAATGTCTATTAGGTCTTGTTTTATACTTTTGTTCAAGTCTTCTGTTTCTTTACTGATCTTCTTGTATACATTATTGAATGTTGGATATTGGTTTCTTCGTTATTATTGTAGAATTGCCTAGTCTCTCAATTTTGTGTTAGTTTTTGCTTGATACAGTTTGGGACTCTATTTGTTGTATATATGTTTGTATTTGTTACAACTTCCTAATGAATTTACCCTTCATCAATATATAATATTCTTTGTCTTTTATAACAATTTTTGACTTAAAGTCTATTTTGCCTTATAGTATTACCACTTGGCTTTCTTTTGGTTATTTGTTTGGAATATCTTTTTCTATCCTTTCACTTTCATTAGATTTTTTTATTTCCATAAAAAACATGGAACCCCTAAAAATACTCTTCCAGTCTTTGCAGACTGACTTTCTGTTAGGACACTTCTTCAGTGCTTAGCCAGGCCATTTACAACTCTGGTTTAGTCTTTACTTCCTGCTGGCTAAGGGTCTAACTTTCAGCCAGAATTGAAAGCTTAGGGTCTTCTTACATCTTTTCCAAGCATGTGTTTTGCCCTGGGCAGACATTAGGCTTTCTGAGTTCCCTGGTATATGAGGTAGCTTTTCAAAGGCCTTATTCCACCAATTATATTCTTCCCCAACTTCTTCTTTCTTAGGCTTTTTTGTTTGGCTCTTGCTTGTGCCAACACTTACTCTTTGCTGTAGGTGGCTGCAGCTAATACATTTTCTTCTTAAAGTTTTTGATAAATGTCAGTGCAGAATGTCCCCTACCTTGAGGAAACTTGACAGCAAGTGAAACTGGTCCTTAAGCCATTCCTTCAGGGAGTTGCCAACTGGTCAAAGCAAACAACCACACTTTTTAAGAACCATTTGGGCCTTATTGCTCCCACTAGTACCAGCACCCTATGCAGGGAATGTGAGCCAATGACTTCACAGCCACCAAACTGGGAGGGGGCTATATAAGTTTGTTTAACCACCACAGCCTTTTCTCACTGAAATTTAGTAGCTTTTTCATTAAGCATTCCTTGACTGTAAGTTTTTTTTATTAGATTCCAGAGTTTCAAACAAGTTGATTCTGACTGTTTTTGCTAGCTTATTTATTGCCTTTGTGGAGTTTTGGAGTTCTCTGCGCCACCATTTTTAGTGACATTTATGTGTATATACTTTATTACATATCTGTGAATTTCTGCCTACAGTTTAGGGATTCACAGATATGTAAAAATAATGTGAAGAAATTTATTGGCATGATAATCAGCAATTCTAGATATAGGTTGCTTCTGGTAAACAGGAAATGTGGTGATAGGATACACCAGGATTGACTGGGCGTGGTGGCTCAAGCCTGTAATCCCAGAATTTTGGGAGGCCAAGGTGAGAGGATCCCCTGAGACCAGGGGTTCGAGACCAGCCTGGGCAACTTGTTGAGACCTCACCTTTCAATAAATTTTTAAAAAATTAGCAGGCGTGGTGGCTCACGCCTGTAGTTCCAGCTACTTGGAAGGATGGCCAGAGCCTAGCAGGTCAAGTCTGCAGCTGCGGTGGTTATGAGTGTGCCACTGCATTCCAGCCTGGGCGTCAGGGTACAACAATGACTCAAAAAAAAAAGAAAAAAAAAATTTTAAAAGGATACACCAGGATATTGGGTACAGGGCTATTTGACATATGATTCTTTGTATGTTTTCTGGGTATTTGAAATTTTTTAAAATTTAAAATTAGGTAGTTGTGCGTGTCTATATAACATATATGTGTGCTTATATATGTATTTGTAATATATATATAAAACATTGTGACTCTCAAGCATTTTGGTAAAGTAGAAAGTTTGGTATATGTTTATTCCAATAACAAATCTTCTCTAATAAGTAAAAGTAGAAAACAATACACTTAGAATTTTTAAAACAGGTTTGTACAATAGATTATGAAAGAAACCTTTTACTTTTTGATGTGCATAGATTGTCTCATATTGTTCTCTAGATCTTATTTTGATTGTGCTCTTTCTGCAAGAACAAGAATAAGGAGGCCCGAATGTTAGTAGGTAATTGATAGTATACTATTTTTCTTATTTTTTTTCTTTTGAAGGGGAGAAAAAAATGGAATATTGGAAATAGCACTGACATGAATATTGGGAGATCTT
Source organism: Tarsius wallacei (assembly GCA_963574415.1). Classification (NCBI taxonomy): domain Eukaryota; kingdom Metazoa; phylum Chordata; class Mammalia; order Primates; family Tarsiidae; genus Tarsius; species Tarsius wallacei. The sequence continues at coordinate 22,391 of CAUYQG010097355.1, forward strand.
TGTGTTTGTTCTTTAGTCTAATATTTATCTAAACTTGGACAGTTCATTTTTTTCTGTTCTAAGCCATGTCTCTCATTTGGGTCCTCATCTATAAAATAGGAATTGGGCCAGATAGGTAGGGGCTGTTTCTGCTGTGTAATATGTGTAAGGGCAGTATGATTCTATGGAGAGTGAATAGACTTTAGAGGCAGGCAGATTTGTGCTCATCCACTTTCTAGTTACAGTCTAAAGTAAGCTTTCTACTACAGCTCTCCTACCTCGCCCTCGCGGAACCCGGTGTTACGGCCTCCGCCATGCCCCCACGCCGCCTCTCACTCCCCGCTGCTTCCCCTGCTCTTGGGCTTCCTACTCCTCTCTGCTCCGCATGGCGGCAGCGGCCTGCTCACCAAGGGCGCTCTTCCCCTGGATACAGTCACTTCCTACAAGGCCATTCCTAAAAGCAAGTTGGTCCTGGTGAAGTTGGACACCCAGTATCCCTACGGTGAGAAGCAATATGAGTTCAAGCGTCTTGCTGAAAACTCGGCTTCCAGTGACGATCTCTTGGTGGCAGAAGTGGGGATCTCAGATTATGGAGACAAACCGAACGTGGAGCTGAGTGAGAAATACAAGCTGGACAAAGGGAGCTACCCAGTCTTCTACGTCTTCTGGGATGGGGACTTTGAAAAGCAGTTCCGTATAATGGGGCAGTTAAGGTTGGAGCCATCCAGTGCTGGCTGAAGGGGCAGGGAGGCTCTCTCTACCTAGGGTATGCCTGGTTGCCTGCCCGCATATGATTCCTTGGCTGGGGAGTTCATCATGGCCTCTGATGTGGAGGCTCGTCAGGCCCTCTTGAAGCTGAGGCAGGACAACCTTTCGAGTGAAGGAAACTGATGAGAAGTGGGCTGAGCAATACCTGAAGTTCATGGGGAAGGTCTTAGGCCAAGGGGATGACTTCCGGCATCGGAGATGACCCGGTTTGCAAAGCTGTTAGAGAACAAGATGAGTGACAGGAAGAAGGAGGAACTCCAGAAGAGCTTAAACATCCTGACTGCCTTCCAGAAGAAGGGGGCTGAGAAGGAGGAGCTGTAAACTCTCGGATCTTCCAGGGTTTGGTGGGGTGTGGGGGGGAAAGTCCCTCGTGGGATATAAGGGGTAGTGGGAAGAATGGTGCTAAACCAGAATTCTGATCTCTGAGTATGGCTGGACATTGATGCCATGCTTCGGACATCTCTGTAGCCAGTGTGGAAATAGCTGGAGCACTTACTCAGGTGGCTGGTGAAATGCTCCCTCAGAAGGAATTGGTGCTATAAAGTGGATGGGAGTGTACTGCCCAGGTCCTGACAGATGTGGTTCTGATCTAATTAAAGTTTCAGTATTTAGTTCGGTGGAAAAAAAATAAATAAAGTAAGCTTTCTAAACTGTCTAAATCTCTTTTCTCATTATTAAGGTGTAATTATTACCACTTACCTCACAAAGTTTACTGAAGAATAAACAAGGTACATAATACTTTGTAAAATGCTTACAAATGCACTCTGTTCACCAAAATTCAACGTGCACCCATCTTGTACCTCCATCATTTGAGGGAGTAGGTGGAGAGGAAATAAAAATTCTTGTAGCCTTTTCTGTAGTTTGCTTTTATATATGAATTATGTTGCAAATTAAACTTGGTAGTTAATAACTCTTGTAGAGACATTAAATAACTTCTTTACCCTCCAGGTTTTTAAAACAATCCTTAATTTATATATTTCATTAGTAGTAAATGATACTAGCATCTTATTATAAAAGCTTAAAGATTAAGGTGAAAGTTTTCCTTGATTTACTATCTCCTTTTATCTGCTACCTCACTATCTACTACTTGGATAGTAACACACACTAGATATTATGAATTTTCTATGCTTATGAGTGTGAAGTAAACCATATTTTCCACTTTTAAAAATAATGACTTGTATTTCTATATTAACTAAAACATAACACATTTATAAACCATATATAAAAATAAAAAGTTTGTATCACCCAGAGATAGCCTCTAAATATTTAAATATATTTGTCAGTATCACTACAATGCTGAAGTACAGCATATTGCTTCTATTTGTCAGTCTATTTCTCTTTATGCACCAGTACTTTAATTCTATATGCTATTTATATCGATAAAAATGAGTTCCTTTTAGACATGTTGTTTATCTGTCTTTTTAATATGTAACATATCTTGATAGAACACTTCTCCCTGTTATTAAGAAACTATAATATACTTTTCATGGTTGTACAGTTTTTCATATGTAAATATATTATAAAAACTCCTATGTTCATAATTATTTTTTTCCACAGTCATGGTGTCTTCTTTTGAATGAATTCACAGGATGAATCTGACAAAGATTTTTTTAAATATTAATTATATATGAAATTGTTCTATAGAAAACCTTGGGCCAGAAGGAGGTGGGGGGAAGAGGTAGAAGGATGAAAAAAATCACCTGTCAGATACAGTGTACACAGGTGGGTGTGGTGGGTACACTTAAAATCCAGACTTCTACAGCACTATACAGTGCGACCATGTAACCAAAAACTATTTGTACCTCCTAAAGCTATTGAAATTTAAAAATATATATATTATGCACATATCTTGACCAAAATTAGGAGAGAAAAAGAAAGAAGATCCCCAGCCTGGGCAACATAGCGAGACATCATCTCTGTAATTTAAAAAAAAGAAAAGAAAAATGAACAAAAAAGAAAGAAAAACCTTATCCTCAGTGTAGTGATATCTACTCTGCAACTTTGCTGGCTATAGGATTTGACAGTTTAAAATAATCTTTGACAATATTATGTTTAAAATATAATGTGGATTCTTTTTGTGAGGTCAAACTTTTTGTAGTTACTCTGTGAATTGCTAGTTTATCTCATCTTTTTCTGAATATTTTTGAAATTACTCTTAGTTGTAAGAAACTGTATAATGGTTTTCATTAGCATCAAATAACACCACCTGCATTTTATGCTTATAAAAATTAGTAGCTTATATTTTAGCATAATGTTTCCCTTTTTGCCAGAAATTTTGCCACAAAAAATAAGGAGATTATTAAACTATTTTATAATTTATATCTTCACTAGAAGTATATGAGAGAACCTATCCTTATACCTCACTTATCTTTTGGATTGTTACTAGTCTGATGGGTAAAAAGTGACTTCCTACTTTAGTTTTAATTTTTGTTTTTCTAATTATTATTAAAGTTCCTGTGAATTATTTGCATTTTTTATTTTTTCTAATTTGTAGAAATTATATTAGGAAAAATTAACTTTATGTGTAATACACATTGCAAATATTTGTTGGTTTGGTGTGTGTGTGTGTTTAATTGTTCATGATGGTTTAGATGGTTTCTTCTGTTTTCTTTCTTCAGTTATTGGCAAAAGTATTGATCAGGACAGGGTCCTCTCATATGTTACTAGAGATTTTACTAACAGATAATTCTGATAATCTTTACTCTTGCAGTACATTTACTTAATTAACTATGAATTTGCCTAAAAGAAATATTTAACTTTTATTGATGCTCCTATTTTCACTCCTGGTTCAGTAGACAACAAATGGTAGTTTTACCAGCCCTGGGGATAGCTGGGAAAGCCAGCAGCTTTGATGCCAGGTAGGGAGGACTTGATTTGGAGCTGAAAAGAGGTAGCAGTAAATCTGTGGCTTTATCAGTTGAAAGTAGCAAACTCAGATTGAAGGGTAACAGCCTGTAGCTTTGTTGACCAGAGTGAGAAAGAAAAAAAAAAAAGAAAGAAAGAAAAGTTACAGAGAGGCATGAGCAGCCACACAATGTGATGGGAGATACTGCAGTTTTAAGTCCAGGCAACTTAATGGAAAAAAAAGTACATGGAAAAATCAGAATCCAGAGTTGTTACAATATGTTAACTAAAATGTCCAGCTTTCAGTAAAAGGCAGAGACATGCAAAGAAACAAGAGACTAACATATCTGGGGAAAAGGATAGAAGCCAGATATAAGACTACATATTATAGAACTCTGTCTTCATTTACTTTCTAGATAAACTATAGCTATACAAAGCAGATTAGTGATTGCCCAGATTTGGGAGTGGAGAGAACTTTTTATGGAATGATGAAAGTATTCTAATACTGTATTGTGTTTATCAGTACACAACTGTATAAGTTAACTTAATAATCATTGATTTATGCTTTTAAAATGGGTGAATTGTGTTATATAGGAATTATGCCTCAATAAAGCTGTTAAGATTGGGGATGTGTTTCAGAAACAATATATTTTAAAATGACAGTACTCTATTAGTGATCTCAACTGTTGGGACTACCTGAATATTGCTGTTTTCTAATAAAACTAACCATTTGTGGTTTGTGAAAATAACTGAAAATAGCAACTGGAGATAATTAAGAGCAGTACCTACTTTTTGTGTAAAAATAATTACTAAAAGTGGAAAGTGTTATGTTCTTAGAATGGTGTACACTTTTTAAAAGGCATTCTTATTTTCTTCCATCATTTGTTCCCTCTCTTCTTGCTTGTTTAATCAAGCAACATCCACTCTTTTCACCTCTTCTTTAAAACTGATTGTTGACTTTTAAGTGCTTCTAATAATAATCCTAATGTTGTCATTCTGACTTCTTGTCTGGCTGCTTTGCTGATTTCTCAGTTCATTGTGTTGTGCTGCAGGCACATCACTTGTAAAGAACTTGGTTTTTCAGGCATACAGACCAATGGAACAGGATAGAGATTCCAGAAGCAAAGCCTCAATTTCTCAACCAACTCGTCTTTGACAAAACCACCAACACCACTGAGGAGAGGAGAACCTATTCAGTAAATGGTGCTGGGAAAACTGACTGATCATATGCAGAAGATTGAAACAGCACCCCTACCTATCACCATACACAAAAAATTGACTCTAAATGGATTAAAAACTAAACGTAAAACCTCAAACTATAAGAATCTTAGAAAATGCAGGAGATACCTTCATGGAAATTGGAACTGGCAACCAATTCCTGATCAAAACTCCTAGTGCCTGTGCCGTAAGAGATAAGATAGACAAGTGGGAACTCATCAAACTGACAAGCTTCTCCAAAGCAAAAGAAACCATCAAGAGAGTGGGGAGATAGCCCACAGAATGGGAAAAAATATTTGTACTGTATATCTGACAAAGGCCTAACTAACATCTAGGATCTACAAGGAACTCAAATGTGCCAAAAGGGGAAAAAAAACCCAGCCCCATTCAAAAGTAGGCAAAAGACGTGAATAGACACTTCTCAAAAGAAGATATATGGACAGCAAACAGACACATGAAGAAGTGCTCAGCCTCACTAATCATCAGAGAAATGCAAATCAAAACCACATTGAGATGCCACCCAACCCCAGTAAGGTTGACCATCATTAATAAAACAAGCAAATGCGGCGAGGATGTGGAGAAAAGGAAGACTTCTACACTGGTGGGAATGCAAACTAGTGCAACCTCTTTGGAAGACAGGGTGGTGATTTCTGAAAGAACTAGAAATTGACCTTCCATATGGCCCAGCAATTCCCCTTTTGGGAATAAACCCAGAGGAACTCAAATCATTCTACAAAAAGATACCTGCACACACATGTTTGTTGCAGCTCTATTCACAATAGCAAAAACATGGAACCAACCATGCTGCCCGTTGAAGCTAGACTGGATTAAAAAAAAAAAAAGCGGTACATATGCTGAATGGAATGTTATGCAGCCATAAAGAAGGACAAACATATGTACTTTGCAGCAACTTGGATGGATTTAGAGTCGATCATACTCTGATCTATCACAGAAACAAAGGACAGAGTTCCATATGTTCTTACTCATAAGTGTACCTTGAACAATTATCATAATACTGTAAGAAAGGGATTGGCAGTAGTGGGCAACTGCTAGGGGAGGGGTGGTGGGATTGACAGTTGAGGGAAACTGCCAGGGGAGGGAGGGGCATACCTCATCAATAAGGGTACCTGTGTAATGAACATTTGTATATTTAACCCCAAATTGTACCCCACATCTTTAAAATAAAATTTTTTTAGAAAAGAACTTGTTTTTATACGTAAGTTGTAAATACATTTGGGTTAGTGCAGCAGTATAGATGCCATTACTGAACAGAGAAATTACATAAACAGTCTAATTATAAAGGATTAATTTAAAACTGTTCTATTTCAAATGTTTTCCTTTTTTCTTTATTTGTTTTTGAATCAGCTTCTTACTGTCACCCAGGCTGGCGTGCAATGGCACGATCAGGGCTTACAGCAGCCTTGAACTTCTGGCCTCAAGTAATCCTCTCGCCTTGGCCTCCCAAAGTGCTGAGATTGCAGACGTGACCCACCATGCCTGGTCTATTTGAAGTATTTCTGATATTGCATTTATCATTTTATTGAAACTGAACTCCTCCACATATCTCAAATTACTATTCTTGTCTCTGCCTTCTCCATCTTAGATCTATGGCATTGCTATCCTCCCAGTTTCTCAAGCTCAAACCAGGAGCTATCTTTGATTTCTTCTTCCTTTAATTTTAATCCATCACAAATTCTGTTGATTCCAAAATAGTTTTTTCAATCCATGGGTCCACTTTGCCCCTCTTCACTGGCATACCATTTTAGTCTCTCATCATTATCTTTCCTCAGACTACTGTTAGTAATCTCCTAATTTGTTTTCTGGCTTTTGTTCTTCCCCATCCTTCATTGCTGGTTTATTCTCTAAAAGCTGTGATTCTTTTAAGTTATACTGTTTCCCTCATACTTAAATTCCTTCAGTGACAGCAACTGCATTGGACTCCTTTCTCTTCCTGAAATATTTTCAAATTCTTTCCTACCCTAGAGATTTTGCACTTGTTTTTGTTTCTCTTCCTGTGCATACATTGTCCCTTAACTTATTTCTGCTAATTTTTTAAAAATCTTTTAGTTCTCAACTTAATTATTAACCCTTTTCATTTGGAGACATTTCATGGATCATTTACCAGAAACTCGACCACGTTTTTACGAAATAATGAAAAAACGAATCACTTCATATTAAATAGTATAACATTGGAGCCAGTTATTTTATTGTAACTATATTTGGCTTATAATGTGATTTTGGACACTGAGGACCTTATTTATGACAAATCAAAATTTTATATCTTACATTTTTCTATAGTGTGATAACATGTAAACAGTCACCAACATGCATTGCAGGTTCATTGCTAATGTGTGTGTAATAGTAATTTGACATCTTCCACCTGATGTTTTTCTATTTGAGCAGACAATGCAGTCTCATTTTCTTCCTGTCTCATTAATAATACATAATTTATCATCCAGTCTGTTCTTCAAACACAGTGTGGAAGGATGCACTCGTGATTCCTGAAAGCCAGTTCTCAACTGATCCATCAGAAGCTTGACAAATTTCAAATGGGACATAGGTTTTTCATTGTTTTTAAATGGAAAACTTCAAGGAAACATACATTTTTGAAATATTTGTGCTTGCAAAAGTTTGTCCTGTATAATCACTAGCAATCTTTTTATGTCCTTTAAGAGATGTACTAAATTTATGATGTCCCCTCAGAGGGTGCATCTAAGTACAAACAAAGGGTTAACTCTTCATAGAAACCCTTACATTATCCAAAGTAGCCTCCTTACTATCTAATGGAAGAATTTTCACCCATTTGCGTAGCAGCTATTCCATCCTATTTCTCTTTTATTCGCTTTTAATTTTTACTACAATTTCTTACCCTGCTTAATTATTTAACTGTTTTTTTTTTTCCACTAACATGTTTCTTGAACTTGAAGTGTGTATTCTAAATTGTTATTCATTTGGCAAATTTTCTTCCTTTGAACTAAATCATAAATCATATATGTTTCTGATATTCGGCTTCTGATTTGAATCAGCTATTTTCTGGTGGTAAGACTCAGATGAGTGTCTTCCTTTCATTTATATGTTTCAGAACTAAGTCCTGAGTTTGATTTGTGTGCCTTAAGACTGACTCTGTCATTTCATAGTTTTACTTAAATTCTGTTCATTTATTTTGTCACAGTCTCTTAAAAATCATTTTGAATTGTCCATTCCGTTTTAAAACGACATGAATTTTTTGTACATATTCAGTGTTATAAAATAAGCACTTCTCCGTGATTGAGTTTTTGTTTTGTGTTTCCTTTTGACTCTTTGGCTAGAAAGTAGCTTGAGTAAATTTATCCTCTCTACCAAATAGCTGAGGGGAGCATACATATTTATATACCTGGAAATGAATTTATTGTTCCTTTAAACATACTATAATGTAAAGCTCTTGTACTACTGCCTCCTTCTCCATAGAATTCTGTAGTAGTTTGTTTTACTTAGGTTTTTAACAGTGAGGAGAAAAATGAGGCTATCTTGACTTTCATTTCTTTAAAAGGACATGTGTACCTGTAACTTTTCTCATTTTGAATTTTAGATATATTTCAGTGGTGATTTATTTTGATTGGTTATTATGAAGCTCATTCATATAGGCCAAATTCTTCATTCAACTCAGGAGAATCTAATTCTGTTATGTTAGATTTATAACTGTTCTTCAGTTTGTTTTAATGCCTCTAAAAACTTATTTGTTGAGTAGTTTTTTGTTTTGTTTTGTTTTGAATATGTCACCTTCTCTTATTTATTTATTTATTTATTTATTTCTGACACCGTGAGAGCCTTACACTAACAGGATTTTCCTCTGAGTATTGCATGTATTTTTTATTTCGAGATTTTTAATATGCTTCTTCATTCATAGTTTTAAATGTTTTCACATTTTTATAGATTTTTTTATTTCTTTGTATCTTTCAGGCAACTTTCTTCAGTTTTTATTTTCTTACCTTGTACTAGTCTATGGAATATAAATAGAGAGTAAATATTTTTATTTGCATTTTGGTTGAGGTCCTTTCTTTTTTTTCCCTAGTATTTTTTGTTTTTTCACCATAGGATTTATTATGTGGTTTTCTTTTCGTGTTAATTATTTTTAAGTGAAAAGAGTGCTCTCCAGACTTGAGTGCAAGTTGTAATATAAACCCCCTTCCCCCTGCTAAGTGCACTGCTTATGTAACTCATTCTGATTTTGCCTCTTTCTTTTATAGATTTTCCTTTTTTAAATTTTTTTTATTTTAAAGATGAGTGGTACAATTCAGGGTTAGGTATACAAATATTCATTATGCAGGTACCCTTGTTGATGAAGCGTGCCCTTCCCTCCCCTGGCAGTTTCCCTCAACTGCCAGTCTCACCCCTGCCTCTGCTGGCAGTTTCCCACTATAACCAATACCTTTCTTATTGTTCAAGGTCTGCATATAAATGAGGGTATACGGTACTCTGTTATTTCTTTCTGTGATAGATCGCTGAGTATGATAGACTTTAAATTCATCCAAGTTTGTCCTCCTTTATGACTGCATAATACTCCATTGTGTATATGTACCACATTTTTTTTTATCCAGTCTTCTTTTGATGGCCAGTATGGTTGATTCCATGTTTTTGCTATTGTGAATAGTGCTGCAATAAACATATGTGTGTAGGTATCTTTTTTATAAAGTGATTTGAGTTCTTCTGGGTATAGTCCCAGTAGGGAGATTGCGGGGTCATATAGAAGGTCTATTTTTATTGGGGTTTTCTTTGTTTTTTTTTTTTTGATTTGGAGTCTCACTCTGTGACCCATACTGAAGTGCAGTAGCCACTCCTGGCCATTGCAGCCTCGACCTGCTGGGTTACGGAGATCCTTCAGCCTCAGCCTTACAAGTAGCTGGAACTACAGGCACGCGCTACCACGCCTGGCTAGTTTTTGATTTATTGTAGAGATGAGGTCTCACCAAGTTGCCCAGGCGGATCTCAAACCCGCGGGCTCAGACAATCCACTCACCTCGGCCTACCAAAGTGCTGGGATTACAGGTTGAGCCACCGAGCCGGGCCAGAAGGTATATTTTTAGATCTTTTAGGAATTGCCAAACTGTTTTCCACAGAGGTTGTACTAGTTGAAACTCCCACTAACAGTGAAGTGTTCCCTCTTCCCTGCATCTTCTCTGGAATCTGCTGTTTTTTGAGTTATTGATGATGGCCATCCTGACTGAAGTTAGGTGGTTTCTCTGTGTGATTTAAATTTGCATTTCTTTGATGACTAGTGAGGCTGAACATTTTTTCATGTTAACTGTTGGTTGCTTGTATGTCTTCTTTTGAGAAGTATCTTTTCATATCTTTTGCTGTTTGTTTTTTTCTTTTTGGCATGTTTGAGTTCCTTGTAGATCCTAGATATTGGGCCTTTGTCAGATATACAGTTGGCAAATATTTTTTCCCAGTCTGTGGACTGTCTTGACATTCTCTTGGATGGTTTCTTTGTTTTTGCAGAAGCTTGTCAGTTTGGTGAGGTCCCACTTGTCTGTCTTATCTCTTATTGTCTGGGCACTTGGGGTTTTGATCAGGAATTGGTTACCAATGACAATTTCCATAAGGCTATCTCCTGCATTTTCTAAGGTTTTTGTGGTTTGAAGTTTTATGTTTAGGTCTTTGATTCATTTAGAGCTGATTTTTGTGTATGGTGACACAAAAAGGTAGGGGTCTTGTTTTAGTCTTCTATATGTTGTCAGCCAGTTTTCTCAGGATGGTTTACGGAAGAGGTTCTCCTCTCTCCAGTAGTTGATAGTGGAGGCTTTGTCGAAGATGAGTTGGTTGAGAAATTAAGATTTTGTTTCTGGAATCTCCGTCCTCTTCCATTGGTCTGTATGCCTGTTCCTGTACCAATACCAGGCTGTTTTGATTATTGTAGCTTTATAATAAAGTTTAAAGTCTGGGTGTGTGATACCTCTGGCTTTTTTTTTTTTTTTTTTGCTGAGGATTGTTTTGGTTATTCGTGGTTGTTTATTTTTCCATATGAATTCCTATTGTCATTTCCCGGTCTGAGAAGAATACTACTGGTAATTTAATAGGTATTTTAAATCTGCAGATTGCTTTCGGTAGGAAGCACATCTTCACAATATTGATTCTTCCAGTTCATGAGCATGGAATATTTTTCCATTTGTCTGTATCATCTTTGATTTCTTTGAGCTGTGTTTTGTAGTTTTCATTGTAAAGGTCTTTCAGTTCTCAGGTTAGGACGATGCCAAGGTATTTCATTTTCTTTTTTGCTATTGTGAATAGGATTGTGCTTTTTATTTGGGCTTCTGTTTGTTTATTGTTGGTGTCTAGAAATATGACTGTCTTTTGCATATTTATTTTATACCCCGAGACTTTTCCAAAGTTCTTATTAGTTAGTGCAAGGAGATTTTTGACAGATTATCTTGGGTTTTCAAGGTATGGAATCATGTTGTCTGCAAAGAGGGATAACTTAACTTTCACTTTTCCTATTTGTATGTATAACCCTGACTTTCTTTTTTTGTCTGATTACTGTAGCTAGGACTTCCAATAATATGTTGAACAGGAGGGGTGAGAGTGAGCATCATTGGCTTCTTCCATTTTTCAGAGAAAAAGTTTCAGTTTCTGTCTGTTTAGCAGTATGTTGGCTGTGGGTTTCTTGTAGATGGCTCTCATATTTTGAGGTATGTTCCATCCATGCCTGAATGTTCAAGGGTTTTTATTAAGAAGGGGTTCTGGATTTTATCAAAAGCTTTTCTCAAGTCTGATGATACAATTATATGGTTTTTGTTTTTCAATCTGTTGATATATTTAATTGTGTTTATGATCTTGTGGATGTTAAACCAGCCCTGCATCCCAAGAAAGAAGCCTACTTGGTCGTGGTGGATGATTTTTGAGATGTGTTGTTGGATTCAGTTTGCTAGAATCTTGTTGAGAATGTTAGCATGCATCTATGTTCCTCAAGGATATTGACCTGTGGTTCTCTTTCTTTGTTGGATCTTTACCCGATTTGGTTATCAATGTGCTGTTAACTTTGTAAAAAGATTTGGGAAGAGTTCCATCTTTCTCGATTGCCTGGAATACTTTCAGTAGGATTGGTATCAGCTCCTCCTTGCATGTTTTGTAGAATTCTGCTGGAAAGTCATCTTGTCCAGGGCTTTTTGTTGTTGTTGTTGTTGTTGTTGTTGTTAGTTTTCTTATGACATAGTTGATTTCCTGGGTTGTTATTGATCTATTTAGGGTCCCGATTTCTTCTTGTTTCAACTTGGGGAGGTTGTATGATGTCAGAAAGTCCTCTATTTCATTTAGGTTTTCAGGTATTTCTATACAAGTGTACATAGTAACCTCTGATAACTGTTTGTATTTCTTTGGGATCAGTTGTGACTTGATCTTTTGCATTTCTGATTGTGGTTATTTGGACAGTTTGTCTCTTTTTCTTGGTCAGTCTAGGTAGGGATCCATCAATCCATTCAAATAACTAGCTTTGTGTTTCATTGATTTTTTTTTTTTTTTTTTTTTGGTATTGTATTTTTGACTTCTGTGCCCCAAATTTGGGCTTTTATTTTAGTGATCTGGATTCTTCTGCTGAATTTAGGGTTTTGGTGGTCTTGCTTTACAGGCTTCCTTAGCTGATTTGTTAGGCTGTTAACTTGTAATCTTTCCTTTTTCTTCATGTGTGTTCAGAGTATGAATTCTCCTTTTAGTCCTGTTTTCATGGCATCCCAGAGATTTGGGTAAGATTTTTCTTAGTTTTTATTTGTTTCTAGGAATATTTTAATTTCTGTTTTGATTTCTATGTTGACCCAGGAGTTGTTTGGCATCATGCTTTCTAATGTCCATGTCTTAGTAGGTTTTCAGGGAACTTTGTTGGTTTTGATATTTATTTTTATTCCACTGTGGTCTGAGAAGGTAGATGGCAGTATTTTGGTCTTACAAAATTTTGTTTAAGCTTGATTTATGGCCAAGGATGTAGTCAATCTTAGAATACATTCTATGTGGTGTGAGTAGAATGTATATTCCATGGTTGTTGGGTAGAGTGTTCTGAAGGTATCAATTAAATCCATTTGGTCAAGCGTAATGTTGAGATTCCAGATCTCCTTGTTGATTTTTTTGTCTTGATGATCTGTCTAGGGTTATTAGTGGAGTATTTAAGTCCCCAACTATGATAGTGTTAGAGTCAATATCTTTTTTTAGTTTTCCTAGAAGCTTTATGAAAGTTTGTACTCCTATGTTGGGTACATGTATGTTTAGGAGAGATATTTCTCATTGAAGGATAGAACCTTTTATCATTATGTAGTGACCTTCTGTATCTTTTAAAATTTTTGATAGCTTAAAAGGTATTTTGTCTGATACTAATATTGCAACTCCTACTTTCTTTTGTGTTCTGTTCACCTGAAAATTTCATTTTCATTCTCTTTGAGTATGTGAGTGTCCTTCCTGGTGAGTTGAGTCTCTTGAAGAAAACATATTGTTGCATCATGATATTTTATCCATTTTGTCATTTTATGTCTTTTCATTGGTCAATTTATTTCTTTCACATTCAGGCTAAATATTTTGATGTGAGAATTTATCCCTGTGATGAGGTTCTTATAGAGTTTGTTGTTGCTGCTACTTATTTTTTAATTTGTTGTCTTTCTTTTGATTTGGGGTTTGATTTATGTGTTTTTTTGATCTTTTTCCTGCATTCTTGGGAAGGGCATTGTCATTCTTTTTTTCCCTTTCTTTTGTGTTTAATATTTTAAGTGTTTCTTATAGAGCTGGTCTGGGTGGCATAAACTCTTAGGGATTGAATGTCTGGGAAGGATTTTAAATCTCCATCACTGATGAAACGTAGCTGGGTAGGAAATTCTTGGTTGAAATTGTTTATCTTTGGGAACTTTGAAGATTGAATTCCAATCTCTCCTAGCCTGAAGTGTTTCTGTAGATAAGTCTGCTGCTTTTCTAATTGACCTTTCCTGGTAGGTAGTCTGACCTTTTTCTCTTGCTGCCTTTAAGATTTTTTCTTTTATAACTACTTTGTGTAAGCGAATTACTATGTGTCTAGGAGTTGGTCTTCTCATTTGTTGTCTTGCAGAGGTTCTCTGAATCTCTTCTATTTGAATGGTCGTGTCTCTGATGAGATGAGGGAAGTTTTCTTGGATAATTTCGTGAACTGTTTGTTCCAGGATGGTCTCTGTCTCTCTGTGTGCCTCAGGGATTCTAATTAATTTTAGGTTTGGCATCTTGATATAATCGCTTACCTCATGGAGGCTTTGTTCTGTCTTTTTCAGCTTCTTTTCTATGTTTTTAACTATTTGGGTTAGTTCCATGTTTTGGTCCTCAAGCTCTGAGATTTTTTTTCTTCTGCTTGGTTAATTCTGCTTCCCATGCTTATCATTTTATCTATTTCATTTACTGTATTCTTTATTGCTGTTATCTCACTTATCAACTTCTTCATTCTTTCCTCTTGTCTCTCCTCATTTCTGTTTATTCTATTAATTTCTTGATATCTGAGTTTGTGATTTGAGACCAGTCATTCTGGGGGCTTTTCATTGTTTGAGTTCTGGAGTCTGTATTCCGAAGTCAGTTGTTGCCTCCCAGGGGTCTGTAGGAGACCCCTATTCTTCCTTCGGCTTTTCTCCATTTGTTTAGGTTTTCCTTCCTCTTTTTTTAACCTCTTCTTAAATTCTGTTGTTCAGTGATGGAGGGATAGCTTTTACTTCTGTTTGCTCAATCTCCTATTCTTCCTTATGTAGATCCTCTGGCTTTGTTCAATTTTGAAGCTGGACTGGGGGCAGAGGGTTATGCTTTTTGTAGTTTGGGGATTTAATTAAGGGGAAGCTGTGATTCAGAAACTATCTGAAGATCCTAGTAACTGCTGACAGGTGTGTGGGCCCCTGGAACACACATCCCACCACCTTCCAATCTGTCCATGCAGTGGAGTTGTATGTTTGCCCCTTAAAAGCAAAATGAGATAAGAAAAAGGAAAAGAATGGAAAAAGCAAGGAGGAAGATGAAAGAAAGGTGGAGAGAGAAGAAAAGGAGAAACAGACAGATGCACCAGCTAACATATGATCAGAGA
>CAUYQG010097356.1:0-26748 GCA_963574415.1 Tarsius wallacei
TTAATTTTTTTTTTTTTTTTTTTTTTTTTTTTTTTTGAGCCAGGGTCTTACTCTGTCACCCAGTCTGGAGTGCGGTGGCACAATCATGGCCCACTACAGCCTCAAACTCCTAAACTCAATCAGCTTCCCAGTAGCTGGAGCTACAGGTGCATATCACCCTGCCAGGCTATTTTTTTTTTTAAATTTCTTTTTGTAGAGAAAGAGTCTCACTATGTTGCCCAGACTGATGTCAAACACCTGGGCTCAAGCAATCCTCCTGTCTCGGCCTTCCAAAGTGCTGGGATTACAGGCGTGAGCCTCTGTGTCCTGCTCTGTTGTTAAATCTTCTGAAAATTTTAAATGTATTTGAATGTGAGATCTATTCATTTTGTTCTTTTTTAAAAGAAAATTGATTCTTCACTTTGTTTTTCATGAAACCACAGAGTTTTAAGTTGGAAGAAATTTTAAAGCTACCCTACCCAGTCTTCTTGTTTTACAGATGAAGAAACTGAGACAAGGTTCAAAGGGATTAATCATCAGAACCAGAATTAAAACCTAATCTTCTGACTCCTAGCCGACCGCTCTTTGCTTTACTAACAGAGCTGATTCTTTCTGGGTTTTTTTTGTTTTGTTTTGTTTTGTTTTGTTTGTTTTTTGAGTTGGTGTCTCATTCCTTTCTTGTTTTTATTGAGCTATGCACCTCATACTTGAGCTAAAAGATGTTTTAAAAATATTTATCATTCCCTGAGTGTAGGAATCTCTGTGTCAAGGGAAGGGAGTGCAGAGTCCTCAGAGGGAGGTTTTTTTCAATAGAAACCCTGTGGTGTTCTAGGTAAATGTCTTTAATATTTGTTTCATGTTTCCATGCAGTGGGACCTCTGTCAAAATAACACAGCTCACCTCTCCCTGCCCATCACTGGCTCCTCCACCAGAGATAATGGAAAAAGATCTGAGTATAGATCACTAGCATCTCTATCTCCTGCCCCTTTCCCACACATGCTATGATTTTCCACCCAGCCCATTTCACAGATCAGTCTAATTTGTAACAGCATGGTATAATGAAGCTAGGGGCGATATTCATGAAAGGACCAAGAAGAGGAGCCCTACACAGTCTTCATGATGGTACCATTTAGAGAAAAATAGGAAATTTCCAGGAAGTTGGCTCGTGAGGGATTAGTTCTCTTCTGAAGTGCAATCTTCCAGCACCTCTTATTGTAATGTTGACTATATCACTCTCGCATGTTGACACATGAACAATGGAGTAGACACCATCAGTCTAGATAGAGCATACCCAAGTGTTCCTTATTTCTCCCTTACTTATCAATCCAACAGGAATTTGACTTTCTCTAAAATATTTGCTTTAAGAGAAGCCATTGTTGATTTCCAGTGCCTTACATTTCAAAAAATTAAACCAAAAATTTAGACAAAATTTCTTTTTATATTTGATATCAAGACTTGAGAAGCTGGAATAATAAATTAAGAAAAAATATCCCACAGCTGAAAGAGAAATCTCTTTAACTGATGAAAAATTTAAATATGAAAGTAATTTAAAACTGATTCATAAGATAATGCTTTGAGGAGATCTTTATTTGTAACTGTGTGTGTGAGTGTGTGTGCTTCTGCACATTATAATTTGATGTTTTCATGCTTTCCATATGGATCACTGGAATATTGATTACACCATTTCAACTATAGCTTATGTTTCAAAAATAAGAGTATACAATATGCTAAAGAAGTTCCATTTTGTATGTTTCTAGTCTTTTTAAAAAATAAAAATGGATTTTATCAAGGATGAAACCGTGACCTGTCATAGCTAAGTATTTATTTTCATACATAGTATAGTAACACAAGGTGAAAGTCTTACCAAGCAAGTGAGGTTATATTCTTTGAGCAATAGCTTTCTACAATAGAAACAGAACTGAAGTAGTGCATAACTGATTTACTAATAAGAAAGTACTGAAGAGAAATGTTCCATTTAATCTATTCCCACCAACAATGATTATTCAGGGGTTATTTAAGGCTACTTTGTGACACCCTCTGTTAAATCCTGCTCCACATTTCCAATTCTCACCCCATAATATCCTGGATAATTCAACTGCTAAATAATATCTTCTTGATTAACCTAGGTGAAACATGAGGACAAAAGAGAAAGACAGTCATGTTGCTAAGTCATTGTAAGGTTTTGTTTTTATTTTTGTTTTACATATCTTCTCTCTGAATGACATGTAGCATTCCCTCTGCAGTCATGGGCAAGTTTTGCATCCTTCTGCAGTGGACTATGTCTCTGAGGGCATGGATTTTGTTCAGTCTTGTTTACTACTGAACATGACTGGCATATGGTAAGTGGAACAGTAAGTAGGGTAAATGAATAAAGGTATCATTGGAGCCCTCTAGGATAATCATTCAGAACATAGTATGCTGGTCACATGGGCTCAAATCTGCCTACAGGGAGGACTATGTTTATGGACAAGCATTTCACAAAAGAATAAGCTCTTTTGTTGCCCAAAGAATAATGCTTCTGTTTTGAACACGCTATTCCCTAATACTGATCCCAAGTTACTACACATTGCTTTGAAATTTCTAAAGATTAATTGACCTACTAGTATTTTATCTACAGACAAAAGGATAAAAGCCATATGATAAATCCCAAGTATCGACTAGAATAAACCATGTGAGACTTGTATTTTTCATCTCATAATTATTTGATACATGTTGGCATTGTTATCTACTCACATTGGAATATTATTTTAATTGAAATATCAATTGTAGTTCTAAGAGCATAAATGTGTTAAGGCAACAAAACAACATGAACAAAACTTTAGTGGTAAGGTTGATGTTCCAATCAAGTTAAAATATTTTTCTTTTAATTTTTTTTGGGGGGGGTTATTTTGTAGTCTACTCATTTTGTCCCTCAGCAGTTGGCTAAGTAGCTTATTGAACTCCTCCTTTTCAGTGAATGAAGTAAGATAGTAAAGGGAGGGTGTTGACTATAGGCAGTACCACCATCAGTCAGTGAGAAATTTGTTGTGGAAAACTTATCTGGCTTATTTGGAGATTGTATAATAAGTTTGAAAACAAAATCATTTTCTAGAGTGTTCTCAATCACTTAGACTTCTCTTAGGGCACACATCATAACACAATGGAAATCAAGTCCAAGAAGGTAAGAGAATGAGTATGCATTGTAAATTATGAGTATGAATGTTTTTGTAAGAATTATGAGAACGTTTTTGTCTGAACTATCCCAGGGCAGAAATTTTCATTGCTTACAGGCTTACATAGTTGTGAAGAAAGGGAAAAGCAAATTTACTCCCCAGAGCTGGCTCAGATGATAGGGGTACAGCCTGGAGACATCAAAACTTCATTTGCTGAGGGCTTTTGTATCATGTCATCCTGGTACTTTGAGTAAAATCGAGAGGAAGGATGACAAAGACAAGAACCCTAGAATGATTTAGGAATGTCCATGACTACTAAAATTCTTGCCAACACTCCAAAGAAACAGAAGCTCATCCAGGACTGACTTCAGCCCTTTGTAGGCCCAACTCTGTAAGCCCTGACTTTGCTGCTGTTGATGTTGTTTAAAGCAGAAAAGGAGTAGTTCTGTTAAATGTTGAATAAGGCCTTTTGGAGAAACTGAAGTGATGACTGATGCTCTGAGAGCAGGGAAGAAAGAGAAACAACAAAAGGCAAACAGAAAGGCTTTCAACACAGCCGGCTGCAGAAAGTAGAATGAAGATAAACAACCTTAGATGTATTTCAAGCTAAGGAAGCTGTTGCCGTTTTTCAGCCTGCAAAATAATTGATGTGCACATAATGATTTAACTGAGTTATTAGGAAAAGGCATTGAGAAAAATATCCATGTTTAAGAAGGAAGGCTTTAGAAAAAATTGTTTTGGATTTACTTTAAAAGGTTTTCATCAAATGGCTTAAGTAAAAATTAAATGGTTTAAGTAAATTAAATTAAATTTTTTATGCTTAAAGTGAGAGTCCCTTGGCTGGATGCAGTGGCTCACGCCTGTAATCCCAGCACTTTGGGAGGCTGAAGCAAGAGGATTGCCTGAACCCAGGGGTTCGAGACCAGTCTGGAAATTGTAGTGTAATCTTGTCTCTACAATAAATTAAAAAATTAGCTGGACATAGTGGTACATGCCTGTAGTCTCAGTTACTTGGAAGGCTGAAGCGGAAGGATCATCTGAGTCCAGCAGATCGGGGCTTCAGTAGCTATGATTGTGCCACTGCACTCCAGCCTAGGTGACAGAGTAAGACTCCGACTCCAAAAAACAGAGAGTCTCTCAGCTATTGGTGGTGGTGTGGCAAAATGCAAGGAGCACATGCTTTAGAATTAGCTTTGGAGTGTATGATAATGAGTAAGTTTGATATGGTATCTCATTTTGCTCATCTTTAAAGTGGGCTTGGAAAACCTATATAAAATGGAATTGTAATGAAGATTGAATTAAGTGACATAGCCTTAATAACTGGCACATAGTAGAAATTCGGTGTATGGTGGTCATATTAGTAAAACAGCAAATTCCCTATAATGGTAAGTAAGTGACATATTTTGATTTTCTTTTTGGTGTCATTAGGCAACATTATTCAATAGGGTACAAAAAGATCCTAGCTAGGAATATGACCTTATTCCCTGCCCTGTTCAATTTCAAGGCTATTAATTATAAGACATCCAGATCAGCAGAGAATCAAGAATGACCACTGAGCAGTTAACTGCTATGGTAAATTTCACTGGCCTTTGGCTCTTCTGAAAGATCAATGCTACATTAAATTAAGAAAAGGAGGAATTAACAGTGTTTGCCAAATATAGTTCTTTATTTTTTAAATAGGCATTTCAACTGAAGCACTGTGAGTCACTATGGTAGAAATACCAAGATGATCGTTCCTTTTTATTTGGCATCATTAATTTACACAGAACTTATATTATCTGAACTTTCCAATATTCAACTGTTTTTAACTTACAAAAATGACACATGCATATAGCTCAACCAAATTGTTACTAAAGCAAAGGTAATTTATTCACTGCTTCATTTTATTTTTTAAAATGAGACAAGAAATAACGATGCATAGAGCTGAATATTTTGTATTATATATTCATCAAGTAGTTTCTATATCAAAATATATGAAGAGATATTTTCGGGAGACACAAAGTTGCTGCAGCACTTGCTGTCCTCACAAACCTGGCTTCCTATCAAGTGGTTGGTTTCTCCCATTCAAGAGTGAGTCACATCTGAGTCCCATGCAATTCTTCGGCTTCAGAATAGAAGATTAGTTGATGCTTCCTAATTGATATTGAATGCATGTCCAAACTGCACCAAGTAGTCACTAGGCCTTCTTTATTTGTGACTTTGTGACTTTTCTGGGCCCTGAGTATTATTTCTGAACCTGGGTTATTCAACAGATTAATGAGACTTTTATTGAGTGTTAACACAAGTAGCTGAGCTACTGACTTAAAGATGATATAAACTGCTTTTCCTTGAATAAGCCCTTGATTTTTTTATTGTAAAGATCTTCTTCTGGAAACATTAGGATACATGGATGATTTTACCAACTGTAAATTTGGGTAGAGTAATAGTCGCATTTAATGAATTAACGTTTTACTGATACCTATTAAGCCCCAAGGTTTGTCTATGCATATTTGCACCTTTCTACTTTAAGAAGTCATTTCTTCTAAACAGAATCTCCTGCTTCCATTGGATAATGGAAGAAATTCAAAATCATCAGCTAAATTAATTGTTTCATGTAGTTGGTCTTTAGAATGTTATAAACTGTAATGGAATTACTGAGTTGAGAGCTATTAATTAGATGTACTTCAAATACATTCTAACCAAATGCTATACCTGGCATTCTCTATGACCATTTAAAAAAGACAAAGAAAGTTCTTGATGAATCTTAGTGCCATCAAAATAACCCATACATAGCAGTATTAAAAGTCTCATATCTGTATACTTCACACTGCCTCAGAGTCTGAAAAATCATTTTGAACACTGCCTCCTAATTGTTATTTCAGTGCCCCATATTTTTCAAGGGGAAGTGAGAATTTGGAATGCTTTCCCTAGTTTTTTAAAGCCCATAAATCATGGAGGGAGGAACAAAATGCGTGTCCCTTGTGTCCAGGCACATGTGTTAGAATAGGAGTTGAACATTCAGATGCCTACATGAAGGCCACAGAGGTACTCAGGTGAGTGGAAATGACACGAGGTCTCCAGATCAGAGAGTGAAGGCTGAGAAAAGGGGTGGGGGTGGGACTTAAAAGAAGATAGCCTTTTAAAGGGCCAGCTATCACTTAGCTCCACCGGTTGTTGTCATGTGTGGATGTGGCTCCAGTAAAGCCAGATACTGTGATTTTCGAGCAAATTCAGATGTGTAGAACTGCACATGAAAGTCATATATTTAAATGTTGGTAACTAAAATTTCTAATGTTAAGCCCTGTGGCTCAGTTTAAACACATCTGCAGGCTCTCAGGATACAGCCTCTGGATTAGATCCTAACACTCCATGATACACAAACGCTATTTAAAGTGAGGGATGCTAAAACACTGTCTTTAATCAGTATTTACAACCAACCCAAAACATGCTTTTTAAAAGAAAGTAGAATGTTTCATTAACCCACAGATGCTAGGTGCCCACTGGTTTGCAGCAACATATTCAGTCTCATGAATATTTAAAAAGATAGATATATTTGGCAACTTTCTCTGCTTTATGTGTAAGTTTGTTGAGAAAAAAAGATTTCTTGATAAGGTTGTAAATTATTGAGAATGGAATATTAAGAAAGGATCAAAGTTGTATTTAAGGGATGTTCTAAGAAAACTGAAGGTAGAAGAAAACTCTTCAAGTTTCTTCCTAGCATCATGTTTGTTTATTAAACAAACAAGGGGGGGGGACGATGGTAGATATTGTAACAGATAAAATTTTAATATGATATTACCCTAGATTGTTGCTCTGAAATTAGAATATTATGCCTGACAAATTTAAAAGAAAATTTTATATAAAGGTAGAGTGAGAAAAAAATGGAGATACGCACAGATGCTTTGAAACACTGTGTAGTTCCCTGGGGGGAAGAAGAGAAATTGAGAGAATCATGGAGCACAATGTGTCCTTTATCCACTCCACACAGCCACCAACGTCTGCTTAGCAGATAAAACTAGGAGCCAGAAATAAGGACCCATTACCACTGCTGGCATCGATTACCTGAGCCCTAGAAGAACAGATGTTATCTTGTGCCACTCAGTCACCCTGTACATTAAAAAAAAGTCAGTTTATATCCCAAAGGCATTTTGCACATAATTGTTGACATTTATAAATCATGTGGAGATTTTAAAAATTGGGCTGCCACAAAAGCTGAGAATGATATTCTCCCTTTCCACAATTTACAGAATTAATGAAGAACTACAATGGCCTGCCACCAATCAGATGCCTACTGAAGTGTTTTTTATTCCTTTGGTATAATTTTTATTTTCATTTCATTCATTTTATTTTTTCCTAGGATATCTTTGTTGACTTCTCATCTCGGCTCAGTCTAGAATCCATAGTGTTTATTTCCAAGTGATGTTCTTCCCATCGTTTTTGCTTTATTTGATTTAAATGAAAAAGCAGCTGGAGGCTGATGTGTTATATAAATTGTGGTCTCCATATTCTTCCTTAGAACATGAGGCATCCTTATATGAAAGGCTGCAGTTAGGCAAAAAGATAAGTTCCATGCTAAAATCCAGGTCCTGGCTATTAAACATGGGTTATATAAAGTCTATTCTCTTGTTTGTAAACTTTACAAGTTGTCCCTGGTGGCTTTGAGTGAGACACTAACTTTATATTTGACTCACAGTCTTACTTTTATTCTTGAGAAAAATAAAACATAAATGATGAACTCAAATATAAATTTTATTTTTTTTTGAGTTGGAGTCTCACTCTGTCACTCAGACTGGAGTGCAGTGGCACGCTCCCGGCCAGCACAGCCTCAACCTGCTGGGCTCCGGCAATCCTTCTGCCTCAGCTTTCCAAGTAGCTGGAACTACAGGTGTGCACTACCACACCTGGCTAATTTTTTTTTTGATTTATTGTAGAGATGAGGTCTCGCCAAGTTGTCCAGGAAGGTCTCGAACCCGCGGGCTCAGGCAATCCACTCACCTCAGCCTCCCAAAGCACGGGATTACAGGCTGAGCCACCGAGTCCAGCTCAAATATAAATTTTATAGACAAAATATACCTACCTCTCTCTTACAGCTTGATGCACAATATGGAAAAGAATACTTTTTCTTTCTTTTTTAAAAATTTGTCTTTTAAAGATGTGCAGTACAATTCAGGGTTAGGTATACAAATGTTCATTACTCAGGTACACTTTTGATAAAGTGGGTCCCCCACCCCACAGTTTCCCACTACTGACAATTCCTTTCTTATAGTGTTATGATAATTGTTCAAGGTCTGCTTATGAGTGAGAACATATGGTACTCTGTTCTTTGTTTCTGTGATAGATCACTGAGTATGATAGACTCTAAATCCATCCAATACTTTTTCTTTCTACCTACTCTAATTATGAGCCATCAAACCAATCCCCAAGTAAAAGCAAACATAACAGTTCACATCTTACAGAATAAATCATTCTCTTCTATTACCTAATACCCAACTTGTAAGAAATTTGATGAGTTCATGTTGTTTACTGTAATCTATCATCTACTCTTCTTGCAAATTGACCTCAGTAAGTAGAATGCTCTTATAGTTCTCATCTATTCAACTACATTGAATTATAAGTATATTTTGCATATATATGTTCATATGTTTCTGCATACATATTTATGTGCACACATACTTTTTGAAATCATGGAAAGTGACATATGAATCATGTGCCCTGGAATATAAAACAGAGAAGAAAGGAAAGATTATCTGAGAACTCTTGGCTGAATTTTGTGCTGTAAGCCCAGCACAGGACATGTACCCTTTGTGGATACCAGCATGTTAGGAGAGTCTTATTGACAAAGGGTATGGATTTTAAAGACAAGTCTGCTTCTTAAGTTCTCCCTCCCAAGCCTGTTCCCGGACACTCTACCTTCCGGAGTGGTTTGAGTTTGGTCTCCATTATGAAGTCATACTTGCAGAGCTCACAGCAGCGTGTGTCTGAGCTCTTGATCCACTGGTGGAGGCAGGACTGGTGGACAAAGCGCAGGGTCCCTGTGCAGCGACAGGGTGTGATGAGGGGGCTCTCTTCATCCCCTTCGCAGTGACAGATTCTGGGGAAAGACAAAGCAACCAGCATAAGATCTCCCAGAGAACATTTTTCACCCGTGTTCCATCTTATACCAACGTATTTCTTATACCAAGTGCTATTAGAAACTGAAAACTAACATCTAGATCACATGGACTTTTCACTCCAACTTTGAAGCTAGAACCGAATCTATGAACAATACATTCTGATTATTCCTAATCTGAACATCCTAAATATGAAATGTCTCCAAATCCAAAACTTTCTGAAGGCCAACATGACACCACAAGTGGAAAATTCCATGCAGTCAAAATGCAAGCACACAACACAGTTTATTCATTGTCCACAAAGGAAAAATAAAATTACCTTCCAGGCTATGTGCATAAGGTGTATATGAAACATAAATGAGCTCCGTGTTTCGACTTGTGTTCTATCTCCCAAGATATATCATTAGGTATATTCAAATATCCCAAATCCCCCCAAAATCTGAAATCCAAAACACCAACCATTTTGGAGAAGTGTTACTCAACCTGTATTCATTAACTTTTACTTGTATGGTCATTGCTGGACTCAAGTCATGTGATAGGGTGTTAGACACTAGCACATCAAAAGTGTACTTCCATTTCATTCAAACACAGAAGTCAATTTTAACAGCACAACTATTGAGCTATGTCCCCAGCTTAATCTATTTAATAGATCACTGTCTATGGGCTTTCATATACAAAAGTTATGACTTATAAGTATTCTAAGGAATATTGTAGTCTGATAACTTCATTGTGTTATTTTGATGATAGTTTTAAGGGATTATAGTATATAATTTAACTAATGTGTTATCTTACTAATGTGGAAATCCTGACAAAATTTTAAGGTGTAACCAAAGAACATAGTTAATAAAGTCTTAGCCTAAAAATATTACAGTTTTTAAAGGAAGATGCACACTTATTTGGTTGCAGTAAATGGTCTAAACTGTTAATAATCATTGTTTAAAAGTCACAACAATTATTGATCACACAAAATTCGAGTACAGTAAGTCTTACAGCTTAAAAATGTTAATTTTCAAACTACATCTACCAATGAATTGAATTCAACTAGTGTTTGGATTACTATGAATTCTAGTTTCATAGTTTGCAGTCTATGAAACTATTTTATCTCATGTTTAGAATTTTAAAAATCATTTACTTTCCTCTTTGGATAAGATAAACCTTTCATAACTTTGGGTGGTAAATTCAAATCTCAGCCCTTCAATAACTGAATGATTTAGCCAGCAGTTAGAAGTTGCTAATAAATTTAATTAGAAATATCGCTTTAAATCTATCAGAAATGTGAACATTGAGTGTAACATTTAAACAATTTTTGAAAATCAACATATTACTTCTCTTCAACTGAGTCACAGTGGCAAGCAGGAAGAACATATGAATTGCTGCTACTGTTCTTTCCTTCGAAGTGCACACCCTTTTCTCCAGAAGCATGAGTTTTGAAAGTGGATCTAAAACGCACACACATGCACACACACACACACACAGCCAAAAAATGTATACACATTTTAAGAGGAAACAATTGTATCAAAATTGTAATATTCAATATATATCGATAACAAAAGATAAATACATCACATTTGACTTCTGCAGTTACAAGAGGTGCTCAAAGTGTTTCCCATCGGCATCTAGACACTTCTGATCACAGCAAACTAAAAGTAATACATAGACAACATCTCCTAAAATGTGTATGCATTTTTTGACATCCCTGGTATGTGTATATCTCACTATCTCCAAAGGGGAAATGAAATGGCTGCTCACTCAGTGCAGAAAGACACAGGAATTTAAACCACAACACTCCCTCAGACTTTAAAATAAAACAGTATGACATAGTCCACTAGCATTTAAATCAATTTCTTAAGTAAAATAAGTGAACGATCAGGAACACTACGACATCTGAAGTTCTAGAGAGGAAGTGATAGAATGAAGATATGGGGGAAGTTCAAAGTAAACGTCCCCACTCTCTTAACTGACCCAGAAGGTAGCAACATTGGATGTAGCATCACATATAGAGAAGGCCAGCATCATGGGGAAAAGATAAAAATCATTCGAGTTCCTATTTTGAAAATAAAAACCTGAAATATCTCCTCTCCAAAGCTAGGCCTCAGGAACTGGGCTAGTTATACTTCAGATCACACTTCTTGCCAATACAGCATCACAGCATAGGTGCTCTGTAGATATAAGTTGAATAGATTGAATTTAGTCAACAAGATATGACTTATTATAGAAGAATCCAGTGAAAGCAATTAGGAGCTTCTCTAGCACTTAATTTAGTTGTAATATTTATTTCTGGAGCCACTGAACTCTAAACAATTATAAAGAATAAGATATTGGTATATTTTAAGCCCTTGAACCTGTCTCTCCTTCCTCTATACAAAGATAATCCCTTCAACAAGGTGTCATCAAACTGCAGCTCAATTCTGTCCACTGAATGTTTTTAATCAATAAAGTTTTACTGGAACACAGCTACACCAATTGGTCTATGTATGGCCAAGGGCTGTATGTGAGGCATTATAAAAGAGTTGAGTAGTTGCTGCAGAGACCATCTGGCTGCAAAAACTAAAACATTTACTATCTGGCCTTTTCAGAAAATGTTTACAGGTCCCTGCTTTAAAGTCTACGTGTGATTCTGATTAATAATATGTATGCATATTATCATCAATAATAAGAATAAATTTAACAAGATAAATCACCCAACCCCTGTGAGTAACAATGAAACTAAAGTAAAGGTTATGCAGAGAAGAGCACAATAAAAATAAGAATCCCTCTTGGTCCAGCATTAATTTTTTTGCTTGCTTCCATGAATAAAATTCTTCATTTGAAAAAAGAAATTGCAGTTAATGCCATTGGATAATTCATTGCTTAAAAAAATTCATATCAAATGCTCTTAGCTGCCAAAAAGATTCTGGGGCTCTGATTTTTCACCAACATGAAAAAAGCAATTTATTCATCAACTGCTTTAAACAAAAATCTAGCTGATGACTGAGTTCAAACTGACCTGACCAACTTAGTGATTGTGGTCCAACATCCCATGCCTTACAAAGTTCTTTTAAAAAATTTCTGCTAAAACTTTTACCTGAAGCATCACTAGCAATATCATTTTTTCTCATAAAATTAAGGTTATTTCCCACAGGGAAAATAAAAAATCTGGTTCATTTGCATTCCCATTTCGCATGATTTATTTTTACATGTTTTTAACAGTTTGAACTTTTTCTAAATTATTCGGCTCAAGTTGGACCCCAAGAGTCTTTTCAAACCCTATTGAGATTGTTCTAAATGAATTTAAAAGCTAAATATCAACTTCAAAAATCTACCAGAAATGAAAAATAATGTGATAATGCCATTAAAGAAAGAATTAAATAATTCCTGAATTGATATATTTCACACAAATCACAACTGCTGAATTACAAATGAAAACATAGTAATGAAAACACAAACATGTTTTTTTCCAACAGAATAATTGTATAGAGAAAATAATTTTAATAACATTAAAATTACATTGTAAAATATTCATAATTTTGATACATTTTTACCTGATGGGAAGTTGAGGCTGGGGAATTGAGTGAGTCTATAGAATCAATGGTGAGCCACATTGGTATCTGTTACCTAGTGACAGGTACAAGCTGAATTCACACATATTATTTTAGTATAATAACAGTCTGCTTGCAATCTACTCAGCATATGTTGAGACTTTCACCACTTATGACTTGAATGAACTGGTACTTCTACATAATTTCTAGTTTCTGTAAATAGAAGACCACAAATGCGATGTAGCAAATTAAATTTCAGATATTTATGCATGTGTGGTGTGTGGGTATGCTTAAAGTTCCTTGCTTAATGTTTGAGTTCTAAGAAAAACAGGTTTTTGTTTTGTTTTGTTTTCTGTATCGTAAAATGACCTTTACCAATTCCTGTCTCCCCCATACTAAAGGCTTCTTGGCTTTGGTAGAATCACATTATTTTTCTGCATACTTTAAAAAAGCTCATCACCAACAAAATCATTTTTGTGAGGGCCATAGTGGTTACGATTTTTGAATGTTTGTTATTCATTCATTCATTTCATTCAAACACATTTTCTTAGTTCTTGCTATATGCAAAGAAAATCAGACAAAAATAGCATCAGTGTGTCGGGTAAATTGAGAGGAAGAGAGAAATTATCTGGAGGAAGGGACCCTGTTTAAGTATCTCAATCATATAGGTCATAAGAATTGGGACTAGGGTCCACTGAATGTTTTCAACCAATAACATTTTATTGGAACACAGCCTCACCCATTCATTTATGCAGCTAAGAACTGTATCTGCAGTATAATAGCAGAGTTGAGTAGCTGCTTCAGAGACCGTCTGGCTGCAAAAACTGCAGGATCTGGAGAGACCTTCAAAGGCCTTGCTTGGTTTCCATGACGAGCTGTGCGGGCAAAGCACATTTATAATGGTCTCCAACTCCTAACAGCCATCTTCTCCGCTGTCTTCTGACACATCTCACTAACCGGCCTTGCAACTCACTCCTCTCATGCTCCACTCTACTTTGCTTCTTCTTCTCTGACAACACACCTTTGTAACACCAGTGCTTGCTCTTCTACCTTTTTCTCCATATCCTCCACCAACTAAGTAACCCATAAGCACAGTCATTATGGATACTGCTTGTTTATATTAGTTTAATTTGGATTTTAATCACAGTCATCCTTAGAACTCACTTTGCTAAACTAAAAATTATTAGAAATGTTTTGGGCAGAAAGTGTTAATCAGTGGGTGAAAAATGAGAATGAGTGAAGAGATGGAATCTCTCTTTTGAGGAGTCTAACATAGCAGTGACAGGCTAGCAGACTGGAGAAATTTTATCTTTAATTTTCATCTCATTTTATTTTGAACAGTGAAAACCTGAACTTGTTTATAAATAGTAGAGGTAAAGGTGGCACAGATTGATAAACATTTTAAAAAACATAGTCAGTTAAGGCAATGCTTAGTTGTTAAACAAAGGTTTTGAGAAGTTAAGAAAATATGGAGAAAGGAACCATGGTAGAGGAAAATTGTTGGACAAGTGGAAGAATGCACATGGGGACACATGGATCTTTTCCTGAGAGCAAAAGGAAGA
The DNA here is from genome assembly GCA_963574415.1 of Tarsius wallacei. Lineage (NCBI taxonomy): Eukaryota > Metazoa > Chordata > Mammalia > Primates > Tarsiidae > Tarsius > Tarsius wallacei. The sequence goes on from CAUYQG010097356.1 coordinate 14,301, forward strand.
GAAAACATGATCAGTGAAGATGAGAAGGTGCTGGGGTAGAGGACACTGAGTAACTGGGTCCAGGTGGTCTGATCACCTTTGTGATCTAGGAGACAACATGTATGCTGAACAGAAGAGAGGGAGGCACGGGGTTAAGGTTTTACGGAGGCTGTAAAGAATTAGAAGAAGCCACATGGAAAATGCGATGATGAATTAACCAAACATGAATATAAGAATTGTGGAGCAGCGAGAAGTCCCTGGTGAGATTAGACGGCAGAAATTTATAGTAAATGCTGTTAACATAGCGCTATGACTGGCATGTTCTGCAGAGGGCAGTCCCACAGCTGGCAGCATATGCTAACAAGCCCTGAAACCACTAGGTCAGAAACAGAAATGACAAAGAAGGGAAGAATTCTGGCACATCAGAGAACACCACATTGAAACATCTGGTCCTAGGTCACTGAACAGGGAGACAGAGAAGCCATCTTGTGGTCAACGTGTTATGAAAAATGTTGGTCTTGAGAGACAAAGTTGCCATGATTATGAAGAACTGATGTTGAAAGCAGAAGGAAGAGGGACAGATATTGTGCATATGTGGCAGATTCATATCCCTCATGGATTAATTCATCTCTCCACTTTTTTTCACTATCATATCAAAAAATTTAAAAATAGTATGTATAAAGTTATTTGGTGCTTGAGATGCAGAAGCAAATAAAATCCTGACTCACAATCTTGCTCTCTGCTCCAGTAAACTGGAAACATTTTCAGTTTATTCATTTGTGAAATAAGGTCAAAAATACCTCTTAGGGTGTCATGAGGATTTAACTGAGATAAACTAGTGAAGTACCTGACATGTGGCAGGCAATCACATGTTTATTTCATTATATAGATTTTTAATTGACTTTGAGTTATTAATTTCATAATGGTTAGTCACAGGATGGGTAGCATTACTCCGATTACTACTGATATGGTTTATCTGTGGCATTGCTTTCAGTGCATTGGGACTGGGTAGTTTTAGCAAAGTTAGCAAAGTTTTAGTTTTTTAGTTAAATCAAGCAAATACTTGTAAGACCAAGGCCATCAATTCTGACTTCATCCAGGTGAGTTAGTTACTGACACATGTGACTCCCCTGACCAGTCATGCTCTGGACACGTCCTAAAGAATGTGAGGTGGGGAGCATATTTGGATTTGTGTAGAGTACGTTTGGGATTGAATTCAGTATCATTCTTCTCTACACTGGGTGGGCTCAGACAAGTTTTCAGTTGGTTTTCTCATCTATAAAATCTTACATGGTGCCGGGCTCGGTGGCTCAGCCTTTAATCCTGTGCTTTGGGAGGCCGAGGTGAGTGAACTGCCTGAGCCCACGGGTTCGAGACCTGCCTGGGCAACTTGGCGAGACTTCATCTCTACAATAAATCAAAAAATTAGCCGGGCGTGGTAGTGCGCGCCTGTAGTTCCAGCTACTTGAAAGGCTGAGGTGGAAGGATCACCGGAGCCCAGCAGGTTGAGGCTGCAGTGGCCGGGAGCAGCCACTGCACTGCAGTCTGGGCGACAGAGTGAGACTCCAACTAAAAAAAAAAAAAAAAAAATCTTACATGGGGATGTAGTGAATTCTTATAACTTTATATTGCCTCAGAACTCACTTTGAACACAGGTTGAACTTTCTCATACCAAAAGCAGGGCTCAGTCATCCTTGACGGTTTCCAGTTCCCCATACCATACCCAGATGGCTCAAACCAGTGGCTAGAAATGAGGACATAGAGGTACCTCTTCTGCCAGGAAGACAAGATTTTTAGCTTTCTCACTGCTTCCTTTATGCAATAGACCATCCATAATGTAAAAGAAGTATCCCATGAAAGGCACACTCACATCCAACTCCCTTTCCTTTCACATCTCAACAAAGTTGACAACCACTCTAGCACTGGAACCCCAATTTAGCTGGGAGCTCTTAGATCAAGCTATTATGAGGCTCCAATAAGATATCTTCCAGGTGTGGTGGCACATGCCCGTAATCCCAGCACTTTAGGAGACTAAAGCAAGAGGATTGCTTGAACCTAGGAATTCAAGACCAGCATGGGCAACATAGTGTGACTTTGGCTCTACCAAAAAAAAAAAAAAATTAACTGGCATGGTAGTGCATACAACCATGCTATTAGGTTGGTGCAAAAGTAATTGCAGTTTTTGCAAATTGAAATTGGCCATTTGATATTGGAATACATTTTTTAAAAATGTGGTTATGTTATACATCATTGTCATGCGCATTTCTTACTTTATGGTTTTTTTTTGCTAGTAATTTATTACTTGTTTATTTTATATTTATTTTTAGACTATGGAAATGATGTTAGACAAAAAGCAAATTTGAGCAATTTTCTTATTTGAGTTCAAAATGGGTAGTAAAGCAGCGGAGATAACTGCAACATCAACGTGTATTTGGTCCAGGAACTGCTAATGAATGTACAGTGCGGTAGTGGTTCAAGAAGCTTTGCAAAGTAGACGAGAGCCTCGAAGATGAGAAGTGTAGTGGCTGGCCATCAGAAGTTGACAACAACCAAATGAGAGCAATCATCAAAGATGATCCTTTTAAAATTACACGAAAAGTTGCCAAAGAACTCAATATCGACCATTCTATGGACATGTGGCATTTGAAGCAAATTGGAAAGCTCAATAAGTGGGTACTGTATGAGCTGACCGAAAAAAAAAAATCATCATTTTGAAGTGTCGTCTTCTCTTACACCATGCAACAATAATGAACCATTTCTCGACTGGATTGTGACACGCAATGAAAAGTGATTTTATATGACAACTGGCGATGACCAGCTCAATGACTGGGCCAAGAAGCTCCAAAGCACTTCCCAAAGCCAAACTTGCACTAAATAAAGGTCATGGTCACTGTTTGGTGGTCTGCTGCTGGAGCTTTCTGAATTCCAGCAAAACCATTACATCTGAGACGTATGCTCAGCAAATCGATGAGATGCCCCGAAAACTGCAATGCTTGCAGCCGGCATTGGTCAACAGAAAGGGCCCAATTCTTTTCCACGACAGCGCCCAACCTCACACTGCACAACCAATGCTTCAAAAGTTGAACAAACTGGGCTACACAGTTTAGCCTCATCCGCCATATTCACCTGACCTCTGGCCCACCATCTACCACTTCTTAAGCAACTTTTTGCAGGGAAAATGATTCCACAACCAGAAGGATGCAGAAAATGCTTTCCAAGAATTCATTGAATCCCAAAGCATGGATCTCTATGCAACAAGGATAAACCAGCTTATTTCTCACTGGCAAAAATGTGCTGATTGCAATGGTTCCTATTTTTATTAATAAAGATGTGTTTGAGCTTAGTTATAATGATTTAAGATTCACAGTCCAAAACTGCAATTATTTTGCACCAACTTAGGTTGGGGTGGGTGAATTATCTGAGCCCAGGTCCTTGTCTCTACCAAAAAAAAAAAAAAAAAAAAAAAAAATTAGCTGGTTGTGGTAGTGCACAACTGTAGTCCCAGCTACTTGGGAAGCTGAAGTAGGAGGATCACCTGAGCCCAAGAGCTCAACGCTGTGGTGAGCTGTGATCTTGCCACCACACTCAGCCTGGGCAACAGAGTGAGGCTCCAAATATTTAAAAAGGAAAAAAAAAGATATCGAAGAAAACATTACAATGTATAAACACTACCCCAAAGTAAGATATTGTTGTCAACGTGTAAATAAACAATAAAATTCATGACCATTTGTTGCTAGGTACCATAAATGTGAGTCATTGAAAATTATAAAAAGCAACTCAATTTTTCATGTCTGCATTTTAGTTTTAGAACTCCGCCTTTTGCGCCATCAAATAAGAAAGGGAAACATTTCCTCTATCTACCTCACAGGTGAGATTGCTTTTCTTTCTTTTCTTTTCTTTCCTTTTTTTTTTTTTTTTTTTTTTGAGTTGGAGTCTCACTCTGTCGCCCAGGCTGGAGTACAGTAGTACATTCCTGGCCACTGCAGCCTCGACCTGCTGGGTTCAGATAATCCTTCCATCTCAGCCTTCCAAGTAGCCGGAACTACAGGCACGTGTTACCAAGCCCAGCTAATTTTTTTATTTATTGTAGAGACGAGGTCTCACCATATTGCCCAGGTTGGTCTAGAACACACGGGCTCGGGCTCAGGCAATCCTTTCGACTCAGCCTCCCAAAGTGGTGGGATTATAGGCTTGAGCCACCATAATCAGCCTACATTGCTTTTCTACTAAACCACCAACAGCCTTCTTGTAGTCAAGTCTAAGGACCCTTTCTGGTTCTTTATCTTTTCTGATGTCTTTTGCATAGTTGACTAACTCCATCTCAAAACTTCCTTTTTCTGGCTTATGTGGTACAACCCTTATAATCACCAACTTTAAAAATGAGAAAAGTGAAATCAAAAAGGCATAAAAATAATTGTAGGCATTGGGATAGTGACTGCTTACAGAGGACAGATAAAAAATGTTAGAATGGCCGTTTGTATACCTAACCCTGAATTGTACCCCACATTTTTAAAATAAAAATTTTTTAAAAGTTAGGATTCTGGAATCTGGGAAGATGAGAGACAATAGGAGAATAATATAGAATTCAGTATATCCAAATTCATGGCTAAGATGCCTCTAGATTATTGTAGGTCAAAGTGGACACCTTGTAAAGTAGGAGTGTAGTAATTTTAGGACAAACAAGAAGTACTAGTTCCCACATTTAACATCTCAGAGGAGAAAAAGGCAAGGAAGGGGAAATTGTATGAAATTTTATTTAAATTTGAGATAGGGTCCCTCTCTGTCACCCAGGCTGGAGTACAGTGGCACAATCACAGCTCACTGCAGTCTTGACCTCCTGGGCTCTTGTGATCTCTCCTTCTCAGTCTCCTGGGTGGCTGGGACCACAGGCATGCGTCATCACACTTGGCTAATTTTTTTTTTTTTTTTTTGTAGAGATGAGGTCTTGCTATGTTGCCTAGGCTTGCCTTGAACTCCAAGGCTCAAGTGATCCTCCAGCTTCACCTCCCAAAATGTTGGGATTACAGGCATGAGCCACTGTGCCTGGCCTGACAGCTGTCTATCTTCAGATAAGTGAAAGTCTAATGTGGAAAAGAGCAACAGTTCCATAACTAGTTTCAATGAGTAGAAGCTCAAGGAAACACATTTCCATGAAATATAAAGAAAACAACAAAAAACATCTTTTCATGGGGGTGAACTGTCCAAGGAGTGTGAATTTTCTGGCACTGAAAGTCCTTAAGCACAGGTGGGGAGACTATTTTGTGGGCATGGTACAAAAGGAATCGAAGCAGAGGTCAACCACATGACCTCACAGTGCTTTCCAGTGATGGAGTCCCATCATCTTTCCTTTCTCATGGATTGATATTTTTCCTCCTTCTAATTTCTTTGTAAGCATTTTACCCTCTACTTACACTGGGAGTTTTGCTCTTGACCATTTCATTTTTCCTCTTTACACTAATTACATTAGTGAGCTATTCTAGGCCTATAACAAGTACTGCTCATAACAAGTAAAACTTGTAATTTTAAGCATCCATCTTCAAAACCTCAGTCTCCCCAACAGCAAGATGCTTTGGCCAGCTCTCTAACATCAATAATGGGGCATTTCCAATGGGACATTTACTGCTTCCTGTATCTTTCCATGTCTAAGAGAGCTTTTCTTCTCAAGATCTCATTCCATGAGTATCCCGTTCTTTTAGAGTAACTAGCTTGCCATTATCTTTGATCTACCCATGTGCTTTAAGTCCTATATGCAAATTGCCATCAACATGCCAATATTTCCTCCCTCAGTATTGTCCATATCTTCTTTCTTTTCAACCCCATGACCATTTCTCTAGTGTTTTTGAATTGTCAACAGAGAAGCAAATTATCTTTAAACATTTAAGATAATTTCCATTAGAAATTCATTCTTAAAACATGCAGTTATTCAGACCCTCTTTTTTTTTTTTTTTGAGTTGTAGTCTCACTCCGTCACCCAGACTGGAGTGCAGTGGCCGTTCCCGGCCACCGCAGCCTCAACCTGCTAGGCTCCGGCGATCCTTCCACCTCGGTCTTCCCAGTAGTTGGAACTACAGGCGCATGCTACCACACCCGGCTAATTTTTTTGATTTAATGTAGAGATGAGGGCTCACCAAGTTGTCCAGGTGGGTCTCGAACCCGCGGGCTCAGGCAATCCACTCACTCAGCCTCCCAAGGCGCGGGATTACAGGCTGTACCACCGAGCCCGGCCAGACCCTCTTAATATGCTGCCTTTCATCAAGAACTCCATCACCACTCAAATAACATCCAAATTACTTCACCTGGTTTTCATATGACCTTCCGAAATTCAGGTTTACTTTACCTATTCTGCCATTTTCCACTAATCCCCGACATACAGGTATAATAGCAAGATGCAGAGTTTAACAGCTACTAAGCTGTGGTTTTAGCCACAGATAAGTTACTGCTGTGCCAAGATCTTGATTCCTGTCAGCCTCGAGGTAGTTTAGAGGCCTTGGGTGTGTTGTCCATTCATCCCAGTTGATTCAAAAATATTATCATGTTCTACATGTGCCTCGATGTGAAAGATATTGGGAAACACTCGTGTGGTTATTGAAAATACAATCAACCTTAGAGTTATAGTTCTGCTACTTATGTGTGTTAAAGTACTTAATCTCTGTGTTTCACGCTCCTCAGAAAATGGGAGAACAGCAGTGTCTACTTCACAGATTATTAATAAGAATTACCTTAATTAAGTGATCAATAAAGGTTAAATAGTATATGTTCAATTAATGGTCATTTCTGAGGTTATTTCCTGAGTCTACTGCATTAACTATATTAAAGTCTGTCTCTGAGAACTTCCTCAAATATCATCTCATACCCTTGATACTCTCCCTCTCTTGGTAACACCTCATCTAAATAAGACACTTTCAACTTCAGGACTCACATCCTTAATGAAACAGTCCCTAGTTTTTCCTTCTCTATTACGCTATCTCCATTTCTTGAGTTATCATTTCCCTTCAAGCCTATACCACACAGATCTGGTCTTTGCTGTTTGTTAATTCTTTCATTTATGCAAGCTGTTATTATGAGCTGGATACATTCATGTTTAGTCATTTGGGAGGACAGTATCTTCTTGTGTATTTGTATTGATGTTAAGGGTAATTTAATTGAAGAAAGTGTTAAAAAGTGAGGGTAAAGATGGCTGAGTACGGCCAGGCTCGGTGGTTCAGCCTGTAATCCCAGCACTTTGGGAGGCCGAGGTGAGTGGATTGCCTGAGCCTGCAGGTTCGAGACCCGCCTGGGAAACTTGGTGAGACCTCATCTCTACAATAATTCAAAAAATTAGCCGGGAGTGGTAGCACGTGCCTGTAGTTCCAGCTACTTGGAAGGCTGAGGCGGAAGGATCGCTGGAGCCCAGCAGGTCAAGGCTGCGGTGGCCGGGAATGTGCTACTGCACTCCAGTCTCAGTGACACAGTGAGAGCCAACTCAAAAAAAAAAAAAAAAAAGATGGCTGAGCACTAGACCATAAATGGACAGGAAATATTATACCTTAAGATTTTATTTAAATATGTACACAGCATAGACAAAAAAAATCTAGCTTAGTGACATTATTAAGCAATTCTCAGAAGTTGTTATCAACTGCCAGCATTTTGCTTATGTTTCAGAAAAATTCACTTATAGTGAAATGAGAAATATTTGACCCTTCTATATACCATGCACTCTTTCATTTGCATTTGAGGAACTAAACTGAGGTGGACCAATTTTATGTCCTATCTGAGTAGCAGAGGAAGTCAAGCAAATTGCTCTGCAGTAGAAAGGAGAAGTAACTTACTTAATAAATAGAGAAGAAGACGGACAGTATGTAATATCATTCTTACTAATAGCTGTTTGCAGTTACTCTTATGGACATGGAGTCTGCACAATTTTTTTGGAATTAAAAAATAAAAAAGCCTTATAAGCTATATTTCATCCTTAACAGAGATGAAGCATATTCTAAGCTATCATTCGGCCTGAGATTTAACATATCTTGAAAATTCTAATTAAAAATGCAATTATGATGTAAGAATAAAAATCTTTTACAAATAGCTAATACAATTTTTACAATCATAAGTTGGTTATTCTGAATCTGCAGTCTTTTTAACATCTACAGATGAATGATAGTTCTTCATACACATGTGATTTTTTTTAGTGTTTTGTTTTCTCAAAGGAATATTTTCATCTCAAAAGAGCTGCTACATAGCATGACTTCCTGAGTTTAATTTCATGCCCTAATTTGTCACCACTGACTTGGTTAAAACCTCAGACCATCTGCACAGAGCTGTGGGGAATGTTCAACAATGAAGACAATGACATGGCAATGTCCCTGGCTCACAACTCTATTCCTGGAGCTGACCCAAAGTCTCAACTTATCAGCTACATTCTCTTCCCACCAGATATCACACTGATGGAAAACAGTGGAGAAGAAGATAACGATCACTTTGCTGTGCCAATTATGGAAGCAGAGGGGCCAAGTATATTCGAATTCATAGATATTGACTTCTGTGATGGATTGGGAAGATTCTACTGGAATTGTTCCTCTTGGGTCTCACATCACCTCTAGAGATGATGCCATTGATACTAGGAGTTTAAATCTTGCTGGGGACCAAGGATCTCATTGAGACTCCTTATTCTCATCTAGCCTAGTGATTCAGTCTCATGGTGGTCTCAACCATCTCACTGGACTTTCTGAGACATCTCCATGGCCTTACAGAACACATTAGATATCCCCACATCCCAAGATGTCATGTGTATCACCAAGAGTTCCAGTGCTGAGTGTATCTAGCAATATAATAGATCTTTCTTGTTAATCTTAGGATCAGCTCAAACTGTCCAAATCTTCCACACAAGAGAAATAAAAATCTGGATTATGTATGTTAGGACAATCCCGTCCCTGTTAACCATCACTTTGCTGCCCTATCCACCTCTGTTGGTGAGCTTAGAGCACGATCTACTTCTGGGTAAAGAAAATGAGTTTCCCCAAGGGCATTTGCCTTTCCAGATCCTATCTTTTAATTTTGATGACATATAGATCAGTAAATGGACAATAAATATAGAATAAATACCTTCATGTAAGGATTTTCTCGACATGTTTACACATCATAAACATTCATTTAATATCAGCTTTGAGATACTTTTGGATATAAGATTGACAAAACTAAACTAGAGCTATTTCTAAGCAGATATTCAGAATTATCAAGCTAAATTTTTATTACCTGCATGCATTGAAATAAAATGGAAAAACAAAAGGATAGATAATACAAACTCATTTGGCTTTACTGTGTAGCTATAACAAAAGAAATATATGTGGTCAGATGAAGAATGTCTTTTGTACATACATAATAACAGAGCTATCAGAAAAATTATCCAGTTATAATCTTTCAAATATTTTTTTTTCTGCATGTGGCAGACATTTGAATTCAAACTGATTTTCTGATCATTTTTTTGAGATTGTTATTTTTGAGTTTTTACATGCTCATCCTTAACCATGACCTCCTTCCAATTTTGTCCATTCATTTATCTTATCTGGATGAGCATTAGATCAAAGAAAGTCTCAAGTTGCTATGGACAATTGACAAAACAAGCACTTTATTTATAGATTAAAAAAATGCACTGATTTAGAAATATGCTTCTGCATATGAATGCTTTTACATAGGCAAGTATCTCAGCAAAATATTGATATTTTACAGCAGTTCCAGCCACTTTTGGTGAAAAATTATCCATTTGTATTCATTTATTCATTCACTCATTCATTCATTCATTTTCTAAACAAATAATTTGTTGCATATGCACTATATGCACGGTTTGATAAGGTGCTGTGATAAGTATAAAGATGAATATCTCTCAGAGTTTGTCCTTCAAGGAGTTTATTCTATGAGAGTTTACATATTGGAAGATTGTACTAGAACTAGTCAGCATCCAAGTGAAAATGTGGTATGTGTTGTATTATGTGCTGCTTTACACAAGGGAGGGAAAAATGTCTACAGAATGGGGAGCGAGAAGGGGGCTAAGGCCCAACAGAAGATGTGGTATATGAATTGGAGTTGAAGCCTGGGTAGAGTTTTAGTAGATGGAGAGGGATGCTGGTAGAATATGCCAAGTATGGAAGATATTTCTAGTCAATATTTTTCTAGCCAGGGCTTAGTGGTGGGACTAACCAGGTTATTCGGCAATAGTATGTGGCCAAGTTTGAAAGGAGCATAAATGTTTAAGTAGGAATGTAGTGAGAAGTCATGATGGTAAAAAAGATTATGGAGAGCCTAGGATTTCCCTCACCCCATGCCACCACACACACATACACACACACACACACACACACACACAGAAAGAGCTTCAACTGTATTCAGTTGGAGTGGGCACCCACTAAAGAATTTAAATAAAAAATTAAGATTGCGTTAAAAAAATAGGCGAAGAAGCTGAATAGACATTTCCCTAAAGAAAACATGGAACTGGCCAACAGGTATATGCAAAGGTGCTCAACATCACTAATCATCAGGGAAATGCAAATCAGTGCTACAGCATAATAGCACTCACACCCATTAGAATGGCCATCGTCAAAAAACCAAACACGATAAGCAGAGTTCTCGAGTATGTGGAGAAACTGGAATCCTTGTATGCTGTTGAGAATGTAAAAGGGTGCAGTCGCTAAGAAAAATAGTGTGGCGGTTTCTCAAAGAATTAAAAATAAAAATACCATATGATCCAGCAATCCCACTTCTGAGTATTTATCTAGAAGAATTAAAATCAGAAACTCAAATAGATATCTGTTCTCCCATAATCATTGCAGGCAAAATGTGGAAACAACCTAAATGTCCATTGACTTATGAATGGATAAAGAAAATGTGGTATTTACATACAATAAGATATTTTTCAGCTTCAAAAAAGAATGAAGTCCTCCCTCTCATATAGGATTGGGTGTTTATTGGATGAAACTTGAGGAAATTATGCTGAGTGAATAAGCCACCCAAGGAAGACTAAATATTGCATGTTCCACTTACATGAGCTATGCAAAATAGTCAAACACAAAGAAGCCTGGAGTAGAATGGTGGCTGCCAGGGGCTGGGAGAGGGGAAGATGTAGAGTTGTTCAACAGGCATAGTGTTCAGTTATGCAAATTGAGTCGGTTCTTGAGACCTTCTGTATATTGTACTTTGTTATTAATAATAAATACTGTACTGTAAACCAAAAATTTATTAAGAGGGCAGATCTCACATTAAATGCCCTTACCACAATAAAAAGCCAAGAAATAAAGCCTTTGACTAGTAAAAAAAAAATTAAGATTATTAGAAAGATTAATCTGGTGGTGTTAGATTAAAAAGAAATAAAATATTGCAATAGTCAAAGCCAGTAGTGATGAGAACAAACCAGTGTGATAGTGTGAGCACACAAAAAGAGAAGAGAGTTTGTAAAAGTCACGTTGGTGGAACTGAGGCAACAGGTTGGGAAAGGAGAGCGAGATGAGCTGTGGTGGAGGGGAGCAGAGAACAGGCTGTGCTGACTTCAGGCTTTTGATTAAGCTCCTGGGGACACTGCTTAAGATTAATCTAGGGCCTCTGGGCACTTGTTTGTCCCCACAGTTACCATTTAAAAACCATAAGCTCATAATTTGATTTTTAACTTGGTTACATGGTATGGAGACTGATTTTGAAAAGGAGAATGGACTAGTTTCAAATGTTCTCTGAGCTGCTATTCTGTTGGATTTGAGATACTTCAGTGAATAATCAGATTCAAAGATATTTTTCCAAATAGCAGCAGAAATACAAATATATAATTAAAAATGTGGTTCCTTATGTCCTTCTAATTTATATTTTCTCAGCGAGCAGGGAATTCAGAATCATCCTCATATAATTTAATCATCCTAATAATTTGTCTGTTGAATAGGACAGAGTATAATTTTGTGAAACCAAATGAAAATGCCTTATACAAATTTAATCATAAAAGTTGTCTGGGAGTGGTGGCTAACACATGTAATCTCATCACTTTGGGAGGCTGAGGTGGGAGCATTACCTGAACTCAGGAATTTGAGACCAGCCTGGGCAACATAATGAGACCTTGTCTCTACAAAAAAAAATAAAAAAATTATCCCTGCATGGTGGTGTGTGCCTGTACTCCCAGCTACTTGTAAGGCTGAGGCAGGTGAAACACCTGAGTCGAGGAGGTCAAGGCTGTGGTAGGACATGATCACACCACTGTACTCCAGCCTGAGTGATTAAAAAAAAAAATGTTCAACCTCACTAATCATCAGGGAGATGCAAATCAAAACCACTCTGAGATACCACCTAACTCCAGTCAGAATGGCAATTATAATTAACTCAAAAAATAACAGTTGTTGGAGAGGGTGTGGTGAAAAGGAAACACTTCTACACTGTTGGTGGGAGTGTAAACTAGTGCAACCTCTGTGGAAAGCAGTGGGGCGATTCCTAAAAGCTCTAAACACCAACCTCCCATATGACCCCG
>CAUYQG010097357.1:0-22180 GCA_963574415.1 Tarsius wallacei
CCTTCCGAGTAGCCGGAACTACAGGTGCGCACTACCATGCCCAGCAAATTTTTTTAAAAGTTTATTGTAGAGATGAGGTCTCGCCAAGTTGCCCAGGTGTGTCTCGAACCCGCGGGCTCAGGCAATCCACTCACCTCAGCCGCCGAAGGCGCAGGATTACAGGCTGAGCCACCAAGCCCGGCTATTCCATCTTTTTATTTGTTTTTATTGTGCAATTTGAATGGAAAACTTCAAGGAAATTTATATTTTTGAAAACTTTGTGCTGGCATTAAGTTTGTACTGTATAATCATCAGTAATCTCTGTCCCCAAAGGGGACATCCAAGTGGTTTGCTAGATTTACCGTGTCCCTTCAGAGGACATCTGAGTGTAAAGGGTTAGGCTGAGCAGGCTTGTTAAAGGCTTTTCCTACTCTAGTTCAATATGCACGGTACCCCACCCCCATCCAAGGACTGGGTGACATCATAAACCTTGGTGACCCGGAAGTAGAGAGAGCATCCACAGCTCAACAGGGAGACACAGTCCTCCCTCACTCTAAAGTTTAGTCAATTCGACTTGTTCCAGCTGCAAATGCTTCTCCACAGCACATCCATCCCCCACTCCCGGTCTGCTGCATTAGCTTACAGCCTACCAGGAGACAAGAACGTCACTTGGCAAGGAGAGAGACCCAGCTCCTGAGGACAATCAAGAAGGAACTCTATTGTTTCATGGGTATAAAGTTTCAGATCTGCAGGATGAGGTTCTGGGGATCTGTTATACAACAGTGTGAATTAATACTACTTAACCATACACAGAAAAAAGAGTAAGATGGTGAAAATTAAAGAAACAAAAAAAGAAATTCAGATCTGACAGGCAAAACCAGGGATGGAGAATTTGAGCCCTGCCAACATTTCAGACAAGTTATTTACCCTGTCTCCCTAGATACAAAAATAGGAATAGAAATACTCATTACCCCAATATAGTAAAGACAATGAATAATGGAGGCCTTACAGCTCCCTCGGATGACAGCATGGAAATATGATAACTCCAATTTATTTTACTTGAAACAGTCATAGGTTTTTTCATAAACCTATCTTGCTTCAGTACATATGAGAATAGCTAACATATAGTGACTGAGGATTATGTGCTGGACATTTTACGTATATCGATGTCATGAATCCTTACAACAATTCCATGAAGTTAGTAATATTGGTATCTCCAATTTACAGAGGAAGAAACTGAGGAAGAGGTTAAGTAACGGATTCAAAGTCATTATTAAGTTGTATGACGTGGATTTGAACCCAGAGCTCACACTGCTGGGGAGAACTATCTACAGGGAAGGCAGATTGCAATCCCACCTTGTTCACATCTCCGATTAACCACAAGACTATAAGCTTCTTGGCTCATTCACTGCTACATCCCCAGAGTGTGCTGTATTTGATTCATAATAAATACCTGTTGCATGAATGAACTATTAACCCTAGGGCGTCTTGTTTTTTGTTTGAGGGTGTGGTGACAGCAATGTGTAGCCCAACCCACAGTCAAAATACATTGGGAATACAAAGATTCCAAGTAACTCACTAATTCCCTTCCAGACCCACTAGCCTCCTGTGAAGGCAGGCTCCCGTGGGCATCATCCCACTCTAGCCCTGTACTGCCAAAGGCATGCCTGCCAATCCGACGTGGTTGAGAAGAACCAAAAGTCATTACATAAGGTTCCTCCTCCTCCTTTCTCTCTCCTAGTTAAAAACAGCACCCTTACCCAGCTGGCAGGCCTCACACCACAGTCACTCCTCGGCTTTCTCTCTCCTGCTCCTGCCTCAGCCAACTGGTCACCAAGTCGTGTTGTTGCACATGCTGCATTTATGTGTGGTCACCTCCACCATCTCAGTCCCTCAATCTCATCTGACCAGATCTCCTACCTGGAGTATCTTTTACCAATTGATTCACTGCACCGCCACTGGCATGCTCCCCCAAGTCATTTTCCTGCTTACACGGCTGTGATGATCCCCCCACAATCAGATATTCCAATCTGCTGCACTGGGATTCATTGTCCTTCCAGACCTGGTCCAGCTTCAACTCCAACCACTTGTTTTACGGGAGCGCCATCCTAGCCACACTAGACTCAAGTTTCCAGACTACAAAATGCAGTCTCTACTTCCAGGCATTTGCTTATTCTTGTCCCACTGCCTGGCAAGCTTCTACTTCTCATTTGAGGCAGACCTCAAATGCCCTCTTTTCTGCAGCCACCTGTGATCCTCACAGCACCCACCCAAGGCAGAGCTGTCTTCATCCCTGTCTCCACAGCTCCTTACACAACTCTCTAGTAGAGAGCTGCTCACACTGGAATTACTTTCCGTTGATCTAATCATTAGATTGAGTTCCTTGATGAACCACAATGTTCATCTCTAATCCCAGCACCTACCCTAATGCCAGGGTCATACAAGGTCCTCTGGTAACATAACCATCATGTTTCAGTGGGACTTCTTGATGACACTGGCATCAAGAGTAAATAGAGCTAACATACCCCTCACTGAGTGCCATTCCAAATGCTGTGTGTGTACTGTTTCATTTAATCCTGACAATAATATGAAGAGGTAGGTACTATTATTTCCATTTTACAGGTGGGGAAATGGAGACCTGGAAAGGGTTGGTGACTTACTTTAAGTCCCAGTTACTAGAAGCAGTGCCAGGGTGTGAACCAAGGCACTATAAGTCGGCGGTCAGCACACTAGGTTTGCTTTATAAACTGTTTTAACACAATAGTTATGTTTTGAGGACTGTGATCTGACCCACAATATCAGGGAATCCACTGAAAAATGAGTCAGCTTAGAACTGAACTCTAATGGTTTTAACCAACGTCTTTTCTAAAAAATTTTCACATGTAAAATGTCCTACGAAATAAAATGGTGATAGCAATTCTGTTCTGGTGGAGCTTGAAACTCAAGGCCTGTTTTTTTTCTTAATAAGAGAACCCACTTCTGTTAATATATCTGTACTTCCTAGTGACTGTTTACAGGAACAATCAATCATAGTGTGCTACAGCCTCGAATTTCTGGGCTCAAGTGATGCTCCTACCTCAGCCTATCCATCAGCTGGGACTACAGGCACATGCCACTATGTCCAGGTCTCCATTGATTCCTAATGTTTAAAGGAAGACTCTGGTCCCCAAAAGGAAAGGTTCTCCACTTCCTGGTCTTCCTGTCAGAAAAAATATGAAATCTATAGAACAAAGGCCTACATACCTGAGGCTTCTTAACACATTTGTGAGGTAGGGATGGGAGAGAGCAGGAGTGTCTACAGAAGGCACCTTTGTCTTTTCTCTCGGAACTGGGGGGGAAGGGAAAAGGAGAGGATCCTAAATAATCCCCCCCAGTTTGCTTTGGAGAAAGACCAGGCCCTTTTCCAGCTGCTTCTCCCGGGCCTCAGGATCTTCTAGCTTCTGATTTTTCCGGAACTCACGGCGGATGAAGGCAAAGTAGAAGTCTCGATCAGTGTAGCGAAGTTCTCGGCCCTGGCGCAAGAGAGTCCGGTAAAGACTCAACACCGCCTCTCGGCTCCACGGGGCCATGGGGGATTGGCAGGGGCTTGGCGTCACGCTATAAAACAGAAGAGAAGACACAGAAGCATAGTATCGAAATTAATAACATAGGAGCCTGTAGAGACTATGTAGGTCAGGGGTTCTTGGTCCTAGTTTCAGAGACCCCCCAAGGTCACACTATGACTTAGTGGCAGGTCTAGAACTAGAACCCAGCCTCTCTTTCCCCTGCTGGGAAAGTACAGGTTATGATTCACAAGGGCTCAGATGATGGCTTCTTGGATTTGAATGCTGGCCCTGCCACTTACTTGCCATATGACTTTGGGCAAAGTCCTTAACCCGTTTTAGCATCAGCTTCCTCATTTATAAAATGGAGATAATAATATAGTAACAATACCTAATAATACCAATAATAACAAGATTATTTTGAGAACTGCCCATGTAAAGTGCCTGTCATAGCCGTCTACAATGGTTGAAGACAAGTACTCAGCCACACTTGGATCCTGGCCCACCACTTATGAGCTGCATTACTGCAGCAAGTTTCCTGACCTGTGATTGCCTCAGTTCCTTATCTGTACAGTGAGGATAAAACTCGTATTGTGGCCAGGTGCGGTGGCTCAGCCTGTAATACCAGCACTTTGGGAGGCCAAGGCGAGAGGATTGCCTGAGCCTGGGGATTCGAGATCAGCCTGGGCAACTTGGTGAGGCCTCATCTCAACAAATAAATCAAAAAAATAAGCCAAGCGTGGTAGCACATGCCTATAGTTCCAGCGACTTGGAAGGCTGAGGTGGAAGGATCCCTAAGCCCAGGAGTTCTAGGCTGTGGCGGCCTTGAGCATGCCACTGCACTCCAGCCTGGGCAGCAGAGTAAGACTCCAACTCAAAAAAAAAACAAACACAAAAAAACTCATATTGTGCTCATATGGTTGGTATAAGCATTAAATGAGTTCGTGTATGTGAACATGTTTAGAACAGCACTTGCACTCTACTAAGCACTCTATCAAGGACAGCTATTATTAGTGCCACCTAGCCAGGTTCGTAAATGCTCACTAGATATTACATTTAATTATACATAAACTGCCACCGCCTTCCTTCAGTAACAATAAACCTCTATGCAACCACAGAGTGTTATCATTTGTAAAGCGCTCTGTTATCCATTATCCCATTTAAACTAAGGCCTGTGAGATAGTCTGGGTTCATAACACTAACAGTTAATGCTCTCTGAGGGCTCATACCTTGCATGTTCTAAGCATGTTCCATATACCAACGTACCTCATTCTGTCAACAACCCCAGGGTCATCACGATCCCATTTTAAGTGGAGAAAACAATCTCCCAGAGGGAAGTAACTTGGCCACAGGAGCGCAACTGTAAAGGAGAGGACTCACTCTTCACCCCAACTCCGCCTGCCTCTGGAATGAGAGTTACACTGACTAGGGCAGCACTTGAGGGTGCTCCAAAAACTTTCCCAGCCAGGAGCTCAAAAATAAGTTGAACGTAAAGAGGGAATTTTCACAACAGCCCTGTGTGGAAGAAATCGTCACCCCTGTTTCAGAAATAAAGAAATGAGACCGAGTAGGGGAGGTATGTGACGGGAAAACGAGATCTGGACTTTGGGCCCAAAGTCAACAGCCACTGGCCTCCGGCCTTGCTAACTTCCTGCGCGAGCCTCAGCAAGCTAGTGTCCCTGTCCCTTTTCCCTCGACTGCCCTAAGAGCCTCTCGTAGTGGGAGAGATGCAGATCAACAGGAGACGTGCTTGGTAAGGCGGAAGCCTGCAACTACGAGGTCGCTGAGCGAATGGAAACTGAGCCCCCGGCAGTCCACACTTCGTCCCCCGACCCTGGGGGCCCGGGCCGGGCCAGGGTGCGGAGACGCGGAGGCTGAGGCAGGCCGGCCCGGGGACCAGAGAGGACTCCGGAGGCTGGGGCGGGGACACCGAGAGGACTCCCAAGGGAAAGTCCAGGTGGGCTGGGGCGAGACCGGAGCGGCAGGCCGGTAGCCTGGGCCCGGGCCGGAGAGGGGGCGCCGGCAGCAGCCCGGAGGGGAGGCGCGGCGAGCTCCCGGCCTCCTGGCCGCCGCCGGCCCTCTCTCCTTCCCTCACTCACCCGCAGGCCGCGCGCGCTACCACTCCTCGGGACCCGCTTCTCGCCTGGTGCCTCTCTCGGGGTCACCCATCAACATGGCCCCTTCACTTCCGGGACATGACCTTGCGCACGGAGCTGCGGAGGGGCTGGAGGGAGCACGAGGGCGGGCGGAGGCGGAGCGACTTCCGGTCTTCTCCGTGCTCTCTCAGGGTGGGCCCCGCCCCCTCGCCAGGGCTCCACCGCACAATCCTGAGCTCCGCCCGAATGCGTGACGTCCCCGGGGCGGGCCTGCCAAGGCCATCAGCGACAAGTCCCTGAGGGCCGCAGTGCTGGGGTCGGCCTGCTGTCACCGCGGGGGTCCTGAGCTGGCAGCGAATGAGAGGGCAGGAGGTGGTCTCGCCCTCCGACGAGACCGCCGCGCCGGGTAGGCTCTCGCCTGCTGCCAGCCCCGTAGCCAGTCAGTTCCCTCCATGCTGTTCCCTCCCTCCAGGCCCCTTGACTTCTGGCAGACTCCTACCCTTCCTTCGAGGTGCACCTCAAATGTCCCGTCGGAAGTCCTCTCTTGCCGCTTCCTGGCCCCGCCTCCCATACACTTAGGCGCCTTCTTTGGCCCCCACAGACATGTCTACACTCCGCTGTGGCTCTTAACCCGTTCAACAACACAACGTCTTCATTGGCGCCTGTTATTTGCCAGGCTCTGTTCTTTAATGCATCCATTTGCAGCACTCACTAGATTTGAGGATAGAGGCCATGTCTCTATGGAACCCACAAGCCTTCTCCCCCAAGCGCCCCCCTCACTGCCTGGCTTAGTCAAGCCCAGGGCCTGGGGCTTTGGAGTCAGACCTCGCTCCCTCCTAGTCCAGCCTCACTACTTAGGGATAGGTGCCCTCTAGCACGTTTCCTAACCTCTCTGAGCCTTGGGGCTGGTTATAGCTGCAGGAGGGGGGCGAGCATTTACAGAGAAGCTGCCCATCATCCATTTATTCATTCATTCATGCAGCAATTTCTGGTTGAGAGCCTCTAATATCCAAGGCACAGCCGTAGGTGCTGCCGGGAACAGACAAGCGAGTGCTTGTCTCCTTCTGAGGGCTGGTAGACAAGATGGGAGCCAGGAGGAATACATGGGAGGATGAAGTGAAGGTGGGAGGGAGGGGTAGCTTTTTTATGTGGAGTGGTACAGAAAGGCCCATCAAGGGGATGAGGACCAGGAGGGAGCACATTCCAGAGAGAACATTCCAGTTCTGCCCTCAGGTGGGCCCTTAAGCTTGGCGTGTTCTAGGGAGGAAACCAGTGCTTCTACGGCAGAGTGAGCAGGAGCTGAGGAAGAGGCTGGAGGTCCTTATTAGGGCAAGGAAGGAGATGGTGGGTGCAAAGGAACCACAGCAGGGTGTGAAGCACAGAAATGATGGGACCTGACTGCCTTTTTAACAGAATCAGCCTAACTTGAGAGAGGAACAGCTAACCAGAGGGAACAGCTGAAGCAGGAATGCTAGTCAGAAGGCTAAACTGGGTGCAGTGGCTCAAGCTTGTATCCCAACACTTTGGGAGGCTGGCGTGGGAGGACTGCTTGAGCCCAGAAGTTCAAGACCAGCCTGGGCAACAAAATGAGACCTTGTCTCTACAAAAAATCAAAAAAATAGCCAGGCATGGTGGTACATGCCTGTAGTCTCAGCTACTCAGGAGGCTAAGGCAGAAAGATCATCTGAGCCCAGGAGGTTGAGGCTGCAGTGAGCCACGATTGTGCCACTGTACCCCAGCTTGGATAATAGAATAAGACCCCCAACTCAAAAGATAATAATAATAATAAGCCAGGTCCAGTGTTTCACGCCAGTAATCCCAGCACTTTGGGAGGTGGAGGCAAGAGGATTGCCTGAGCCCACAAGTTTGAGATGAGCCTGGGCAAAATGGCAAAACCTTGTCTCTACAATATACCAAAAAATTAGCCAGGCATGGTGGCACATGACTGTAGTACCAGCTACTTGGAAGGCTGAGACGGAAGGATCACCTGAGCTCAGCAGATCAAGGCTGCAGTGGCCATGAGTGTGCCACTGCCCTCCAGCCTGGGTGACAGAGTGAGACTCCAACTCAAAAAAAAAAAAAAATACATAGAAGAAGAAGGCTGTCACACAACCCCAGGAGAGGGAAGATATAGGCTCAGAGAGGTGACGGTGCAGGAGTGGAAGTGGTCAGATCCTGGATGTATTTGGAGGCAGAACTAGCAGGATTTGCTGATGTGGAGGCCACCATGGCTTCAGACATCTGCCTATTTCTTTTTCCAAATTTCTAGAAGAAGGCTGCTTTCTAGGGCCTGAGGTTTCCACTCAGTGGAGTGAGGGGTGATACAATATTGGGGAGACTGGGAACTGCTGGGGTCTCAGAAAGAGAGGGACCCAATGGGAGCCTTAAAAAGTCTCAAGACTAGCCGGGCTCGGTGGCTCAGCTTGTAATCCTGCACCTTGGGAGGCTGAGGTGAGTGGATTGCCTGAGCCCGCGGGTTCGAGACCCGCCTGGGCAGGCGAAACCTCAACTCTACAATAAATCTAAAAAATTAGCCGGGCGTGGTAGCGCGCGCCTGTAATTCCGGCTACTCGGAAGGCTGAGGCGGAAGGATCGCCGGAGCCCAGCAGGTCGAAGCTGCGGCGGCCGGGAGCGGCCACTGCACTCCAGTCTGGGCGATCGAGTGGGACTCCAACTCAAAAAAAAAAAAAAAAAACTGCTGTGAACATCTGTATGTAGGTTTTTGTGTGGACTAGGTTTTCATTTCCTTTTGGGTCAATGTCAAGGAGTGTGATTGCTGGTTTGTATGGTTTGTTTAATTTTGTTAGAAACTTCCAAAGGTCTTCTGTTTGTATCATTTTGGGTTCTCACCAACAAGTAAGAATACCTGTTGCTCCACATCCTCAGTAGTAGTTGGGGTTGTCAGTTTTCTGGATTTTGGCCATTCTGTCACGTTTATGTGATGTCTCATTGCAACTCCCGAATGACATATGATGTTGAACATCTTTTCATATGTTTACTTGCCATCTGTATATCTTCTTTGGTGAGGTGTCTGTTCATATCTTTGGCTCTTATTTTTGTTGGATTGTTCATCTTATTATTGCATTTTAAGTGTTTTTTTGTATATTTTGTATAATAGTCGTTTATCTGATAGGTGTTTTACAAATATTTTCTTTCAGTCTGACTTATTATTCTCTTGACAGAGTCTTTTAGAAAGCAGAAGTTTTAAATTTGAATGAAGTCCAGCTCATCAGTTAGGATTTTCATTAATAATGCTTTTAGTATTGTGTTGTATCTAAGAAGTCATTTCCATACCCAAAGTCACTTAGGTTTTCTCTTATATTTTATCTTTTAGGAGTTTTATAGTTTTGCATTTTACATTTAGGTCTGTTATCCTTTCTCCTTTTTTTTTTTTTTTTTTAATTGAGACAGTGTCTAGTTTTCTTGCCCAGGCTGGAGTTCAGTGGTGTGTTATCATAGCTTACTAGTCTTGAACACCTGGGCTCGAGCGGTCCTTTGCCACCTTAGCCTCCCAAGAAGGTAGAACTATACACACATGCCCACCATGCCTGGCTAAATTTTTTTTTTTTTTTTTTTTTTTTTTTTATAGACAGAGTCTTGCTAGTTTGCTTGGGCTGGTCTCAAACTTCTGGCCTCAATTCTCCCACCTCAGCCTCCCAAAGTGCTGGGATTACAGGTGTGAGCCACTGTGTTGTTTGGCCTTATGTTCTATGTTGAGTTAATTTTTGTGAAAGGAGTAAGGTCTGTGTTTAGAATCTTTTCTGGGGGGCATGTGGCTGTTGAGTTCTTCCAGTACCATATTATTTGTGGAGAAGACTATATTTTCTTCATTGTTTTGTCTTTGCTTCTTTGTCAGTGATCAATTTCCATTGATCTACTTTTCTATTCTTTTACCAATGCCACAGGCTTGATTACTGTAGTTTTATAGTAAGTCTTTGGAAGTGTCAATCTTCCAACTTTTGTTCTTCTCCTTCAATATTGGTTGGCTATTCTGGATCTCTTACCTCTCCATATAAGCTTAAGAATCAGTTTGTCTATATCCACAAAATATTTTGCTGGGATTTTGGTTGGTATTGCTTTGAAACTGTTGACCAAATTGGGAAGAACTGACATCTTGACAGTGTTGAGTATAAGAGCATGTAATGTATCTTCATTCACTTAGTTCTTTGATAATTTTAATTAGAATTTTAATAGTTTTCCTCATATAGCTCTTGTACATATTTTGTTTGATTCATACCTAAATATTTCATTTTTGGAGTGCTAATATAAATGATATTGTGTTTCTCATTTCAAATTTTACCTTTTTTTGGCTAGGATATAGAAAAAGTCAACTTGAATATTTACCTTGTATTCTACGTAACCGATTTGTGTATATTAAGATTATTGACAGATAATATTCTCTTCTAAGATGCTGCTGCTAAAACTTAGCACTTTGCATACAGAAATGCTTAAAATTTGAAATTTCAGAAAACAAAATCTTTATTATGTATTTCTAGTAACGTGATATGATTTAATCCTGTTTCACTTAATGTGAACTCTTACAGGTTTTTGAACCTATGTATAAGACTTTAAATATGTCCCTATTAGATAGTCTGTTATTTGTCATTGCGCCTGCATTTTCACTCAGTTTCCATTTTGGTTCCTCGTTTACCAAATTTTTCCTCACTAAGATTACTTTGTATCCAGATTATGTCTTTTAGCATCTTCACTGATGAGTTTTGTAGTTCTTAATGAATATTTATCCATTATCCAAATAATTAAATCAGTGGTATTTTCAGTGAGGAAGCAAAAGCAAGGCTGAAATCTTAAGGGTAGGTGGGAATTAGATGATGGTGAGAGGATACAAAAAAAGGAAAATAGTTAAGGCAATTCCAAGTAAGGAATGAAAACTTTTGAGTAGGGGAAGAAAACTTTTACAAAAAAACATAGAGTCTCTCTAGGTAACAGAGATTAGTTGAGTACTTAATGTATATCTAAATGGATTTATATTGGGCAAATTTGCTTTAAATTTTCTTGTTTAAATACTGTTTCTGAATGGTTTCGTGATGGCTAAGTGGTACTTTGGCTGTTAGTATGCGGAGTTCCTATGCCATAAGCAATGTTTTGTTGTTGTTTTGATAATTGAAGTATTGATGTTGATGCCAAGTACAGAATCTTACAAGGTCCCCCACTAGTTTCTGAAGTTTTAACTTGGAGCCACTGTGCCTAATTGCTTAAGGTACAACAAGTGAATGACAAAGCTGGGGGTAAAATTTATATCTTACTCTTACATCAGTTCCCACCCTCCCCCAACCCCAATATATTAATAGTAAATGTAAATATGTATCAATATATTTTTTTAAAAACTGTAACAATTTAGGTCCCTTTTGTAATTGTTTTACCAACTTTAATTTAAACAGTGATACCAATTTTTAAATTATTTGACCAGTGATTACGATCTTATTAATAAGATATTTTTCCGTTTATGGGTCTAGTTTTTATACTTTGACTCTTGCCTTAAAAAATTTCAATCCTGTCTTTGGCCTCTCCTCTGAAGGATATGATTTCATGTATTTAATCTCTTTGCTTGCTATAACTAATCTCTACTGTCTATAAATTAACATGATAAAGAGAATCAGTTGAATGAATCATAGACATAGAATACAGAGAAAAGAAAATATGATTAGGAATCTAGGTTAGAGTACTTATTTGTAGACATGATTCTATTATTATATTTTTGTTTCTTTGAAATTTTTCTTAGATTCACTATTGTTTAGTTCTTCTTTCCTTTTTTATTTTATTTTTTATTTTTTTTAAAGAAAGCAGGATTTATTGAGAGGACAGAAAAGCTCCCACAGTGGGAAGGGACCTGAAAGGGTTGGTCTTGTTTAGTTCTTAACTGAGAAATGCTTTTGTTCTTTTCATTTAGTATTGGGATTTTTTTTTAAATGGGAAAATCTTCAGAATCTTTTTACCGGATATTCTAAATGTGAATAGTAATTCAAAAGAAAGCATGAAGATGTGAAACCACTGAGCAGATAAAATATTTGATTTTTGTAGAAATCATAGATTATATGTTTAAGATACTATTTAGTACATTAGAGAAAGTATTATTTTTTACTATGAAATGCTATATCAAAAGTACTTAGTTACTTAAGAACTTATCTGTTTCTTCGTTGAACACTAGAGGGCTGTATAGTCCCTTATTGCTGTGTTAGAACTGCTTTTCATGTATTTAAATGTATTTAGTATGTGCTTGTCTTTGTCTACTTTGTGTTTTAGTACACCTTGTCTTGTTCAGAATTTGGAATAAATACTTGGAGTAGTTATGTTCATTATCATATAATATGTAGGATACCAAGGATTTTTGTTTTTGCTTTTGTCTTATTAACAAGCAACTACCATATCTTCATTTTACTGTTTAGTAACAACAAAATTGATAAAAGAGTGAATGTTGGGATAGGTGTGCATATGTATGCAGACTTAACTGTGCTTTCAGAATATGAGTATGTCTTTTGAAAAACTGTCAGGTGTCTGCACAGAAATGCATCAGAACTAAAGGCCTCTCACTGTTAGTTGTTCTGGGCTTTCTCAGCATATACGTGAGAAAGAATGATCTCTCCTCTTGTGTTAGCATAGAAGGTAATATTGTGGAGTCTAACCACCCGATCATCCTAAAGTAGAGACTGAATAGTCGATTCAGTCTTCCTTAATTTCTTTTGGTTGCTTAAGGCAAGGAAATGAGAGATATAACCTACAGGGCTTGAATAGGTAGTGTGAATGTGTGAAAGGAGTCGTGAACAACCACTAAGACTGTTCAGGCTCCTATAAACTGCATAAGATGTGCCCACTAAAGAATGTTAATATTCATTTAAAAAAAGAAAAACATTTTGCTGACTCCAAAAAACTGATTTTGAGCTGCATACAACTTATGGAGTACTACTGAATCTTTGATAGCTTCTAGAGAGGAAGCTCAAGATCTAAGCAGAGCCTTCGTTAAATTTTTATTTCTTCCTCCGATATACTTTAGAGAGTACTTCTCATTATTAATTTCTGTATTATTTTTTGGGAGAAATAAGGACATTTCTTGTTAGCTACTGTTTACGCTCCCTTTTTGTGAAGGAAGATTAGTATGATGAACTCAGGGGAAACACATTGTTTACACTACTTAAAGGAGAAAATGAATGAGGATCATGAGAAAGAGAGAAGGAGCAAGGATACATTTAAAGACTTAAGTAATCTCGTCTTTTAAGTCTCTCTTCCTTTGATTTGTCAATTTTAAGATCTTAAGTTACTTCCTCAAATTAGTTGCTATAATGAAGTGACAAAACTTTTATCTTTAGTTTTAAATTTTGCTGAGAGATCAATCTTGAATACTGATGAACTTCTTTTCAATTTAAAGTCATTGCTAAATGGTATCTCTAACTGATAGTTTTATTTCTTATGCCTTAACCAGTAACGTAAGGACCTTTTTCCTTATGAATTTGGTATATTGGTTTTAGATGTTAAACAGCAAAATGAAATAACTTCTTTAAAATAAATCTATATATATATATGAAAATATACATTTTCAGAAGGAATTTGAGGTATCTATATATAGGAGAAACATGTACAATACAGTGATAAAGTGTACATGAAAATCAGAACCAGGTACAATACTGGAGTAGAATATGAGGACAAGGTCATGAGAAGAGATAAGAAATGAGTTATGATGAGTTGGGGAAAACTGGTAATAGAATGCAGGTTGGCCACTCCTACAAGTCTGCACCCATACTTTTTCAAAATATGACCCTGGACACATTTTGTAAGTTGTTGGTATAGCTACTAGCTAACATCTGGAGTACTTATTAAAAATGCAAATTTCTAGGTTACACTGCAGAACTATTTATCTAAAACTCCAAGGTCAAGATATGTGTTTTTAATAAGCACTCACATGATTCTCATGTAAATTAAAGTTTGCAAAACATTGGCTGCAATTTGGTCCATCTGCTTCCTTGTGATAAAATTAAGAATATAATGTACTGAGTCCTCTCTGATGAAGAGAAAGTATGTGTCTCACACTTACCTTTCCTAATATTATATAAAAATAATTTCTCACATAGAGCTTCCTGAGTGACTCAGTAGATAATGTCCTCAATAGAGTATCTATAACAAATGCATTAATGCTCAGGAATAGTGGTAGAGAGTGTGATCTCTGAAGTCAGACTGTGTTGTTTTCACATACTAGCTCTGTCACTTCATGGCATTTTGACCTTGCATGAACAGTTAACCTTATAGAGTTATTGTAAGGATGGTAGGAGTATCTACCATGTAATATTGAGAAGATTCAATGAGGTAATGTATGTGAGGTACTCAGGACAATGACAGGCAGATACGCAAGTCCTTAACTATTGTATTTCATAAGGTTAATTGTTTGTAATATTACAAGTCTGATAAAACTAAACTAACTAGCTCAGGCTAGATGGCATGCTATGCATTTTTTTTTTTTATTGTAAAGGTGTGGGGTACAATTTGGCATTAGATACACAAATGGTTGTTGTACAGATAAAGTTTTGGCCTCACTTTGGTCCCCACTTCACCTGGTTTGAGGTCAGGTACACTTATTGATGAAGTGTGCCGCCTCACTCCTCCCCCCACGCAAAATATTTTTAGTTCCAAAGATACTCTCCTGGGTAAGTTGAAGTTATTCCACTGACTTTTGCCTAAATTCTTATGGCTTTTAGCATAAATTGTTTGATATTGCAGATTTTGTTAGCGCTAAGAAGCACTCTTGCTTCCGTGACAAGTATTATTTTATTAATTGGTTGTTAATGCTGAACCTAGAAGGAATTTGAAAAAGAATCTAAAAGTTAATTTTGCTAACCTTGGAGCTTTGAGTACTCAGGTGAAAACGTTTAGAAGAGATGAAAATGCAAGTTTTATTTTTTAATGATACTTGACTGTTCTGGAACTGAATAGCTGGTACTGAAATAAATGCAAGTGAAGATTCTCTATGGCATTATGGCATTTCTGTAGAAATTCTAGAATTACAGCGAAGAAATGATTACAAACAAATGAAAGCAATCTGAATGGAATAGTAGTTGAAATTATCTTTGTTCAGCTTTTTTTTTTTTTTTTTTAAGTTATCGTCTCACTATTACACAGGCTGGAGTGCAGTGGTATAATCTGGATTCACTGAAGCCTTAATTACCTGGGCTCAGGCAATCCTTCAACCTCAGCCTCCCAAGTAACTGGAACTACAGCTGTGCAGCACCATGCCCAGCTAAATTTTAAAAATTTTTTTTATAGAAACGAGGTCTTGATAGGATGCCCAGGCTGGTCTTAAACTCCTGGGCTCAAGCAGTCCTTTCACCTCAGCCTGCCAAAGTGCTGGGATTATAGGCTTGAACCACTGGATCTGCCCAGGAGGTACTTTAGAGAACACATTTTGTAAATTGTTGATACAGCTACTAGCTGTTTCTGATACATAATATTGATTTGATTCCTCCTTATAATAAGTGTTGTTGTCAGGGTAGCATCTTGCATGTAAACTTTAACTTCTGATTATATGATATATAAATAGAAGAATGATGATTGTTTCATAGATCAGGGTGTAAAATGATTTATAATTTTTTGTGTGTATTTTTTTCCCATAAAAAAGGGTCTACTTTTTTATTCAGGTGTACCATGTCCATCTGTCAGGTGATTTTTTTTTTTTAATTGATACAGTTATTAAAGGTAGCTTCTCTGCTTTAGAAATAGTAATTGCTTTTAGGAGATGCTTTACTTTCAAAGTTAGAATTCTTTAATTTTCTGTGTTTCTGGATGGTCTTAAATGGTAGTTTCTGGTTGTTGAGATCAGTTGCAAATGAGAAATGGAAGTGTGAAGAAAGTACTGGTGAATTTGGGAAGTGTTTAAGAGTTACTCATTTGCTTAGGTACAGATGTTGGTTCTATATATCTACTTTATAAATTTAATTTTCTAGAATAAATTATTTGTACTTTACCAATATGCTGCTGCCATTTGTCTTAGAGCTTAATGAGTGAAAATTTTAAATATGCTTAGGTACATCTGTAGTATTTGTCACTTAAAGTTTTAGTTTTGGGATTTATTTCTCATTATCACTTTGCTTTGTTACTTGGTATAGGAAAGAAGATAAAACTTTAAGACAGAATCTTTATTCCCTATCTCTAACTGGTACATGTCTTATATCTAACTCATATCACTAATCTTATATTTTACTTTTATTATATTTTTGTGCTGCTTTACTCCTACAAAGTGTTGCCTCATATAGTATTTTTAAAATCTTCTTTTTAAATCTTTTTTTTCATCATGACAACCTACCATTGAAAAGTTTTTGTTTTTAATTTATTTTTTAGAGTCAGAGTTTCACTGTGTTGTCCAAGCTGGACTTGAACTCCTAGCCTCAGGCAGTCCTCCTGCCTCAACCTTCCAAAGTGTTAGGATTACAGACTTGAGCCTCTATGCCTGACCAAAACAGTATTTTTTCAAGCACATTTAAATTTATTGCTAACATTTGAAAAGCTGGAGAATTCACATAAAAATATTGATTTTTTTTCCACCTTCTTTTGAAAACATGGAATGCCTGGCCTTACTGGGCCCATATGCTTGCATGACAACAATCAGTTGCACCTTTTAAATGGGCTTTCCATGTCTTACGCCTGACCTGCTTCTCTTTTATTTTACCTGTCCACTCCTCTAGTCATTTGCATTTGCTTGTACCATAGACAAAAGCTTGACTGTAGGAAGTCCAAAAGTAAGTTGGTATTTCCTTTCTTTGTCATAGATTAAACTACTTTGAATGTTAATCCAAGCCAAAGTAATAAGTAACATTTTTTGGAATTTTATTATGCAGAAAGCCAGAGACTTGCTAAATGTTTCACTTCCACAGGGTTTTATCAAGGTGGGAAATTGTCACCAAAAATTTTATCATTCTAATAACCATTCACATTTTCCTTCTGGATCATCTGTTGTCCTTTTTATTTGTTAAATTTTGAAATTAACATTCCACTAGGATGACTATATATCATATTACAAAAATAAACCAATGTTCTCAGAGCTCCTTGATTTGCATGTTTCGGTTATCTGTTGCCACCTAACAAATCACCTGCAAAACTTTCTGGATTATAACAAACAGTTATGTTATTATTTCTCATTGTTTCTGTAGGTTAGGAATTTGGGGAGGGCTGACCTGGCCGTTGCTAATTAATGGTTGTAGTCAGATTGTGACTACAGCGGCAGTCACAGGGGTCTGGAATAACTAGGGGCTGACTAGGAGTCTCTCTTTTCATATAGTCTCAGAGCTTCTCCGTATAATGTGGTCTTTTTACCTCAGCTAATCTGGGCTTCTTCAGGATGTGGTGGCTGCGGGGCAATTGGACTACTTAACCAGCACATCAGGGCTACCAGGTGAGTGTTCTAGCAAGCAAGGTGGATGCTGGGTCTCCTTTTTATGACTTAGACTACACAAGTCACGTGGTATCACTTTCACTGTCTCTAGTGGTACAGTCACAAAAGTCTGGCTAGTTATTAAGAAAAGGGGACATGGCCTCTACCTCTCAATGGAAGGAGTGTCAGAGTCACATTGCAAGAAGAACTTGCAAGATGGAGGACATTATTATGACCATTTTTGAGAATACTAGATTTTGCTAGTAGAGATTTGCTAAAGGAGGTCATAATATCCTTGATCCTATTTCTGCTTGTTTCTTTATTTGGATTTCATTAAAAAATCAGACTCATCAAATCAGACCACCTATGTAATATGTAAATATCTTATATGTTTTTTAGTTATCTAGAACTCAATTATCTGACTAACTTACATATAGGAAACATAGAAGAAGAAGTAAGTTTCCAAACGACTAAGAAAGTAACACAAATAGGTTAGGACATAACATTCTATAGAATAGGACTGATGTTCTGTTACAAAGCACAAGTTTAGGAATTAGATATGCTAGGGTTAAAAATCTCAACTCTGCTTCTTGACAACTGTGTTACCTTGGGCATATTTGTAAACCTTTTTGACCCTCAATTTCCTGGTCTTTAGAAAATAGGATAGTGATACCTCACTGTCTTGTCGTGGTGATAAAGTGAAATAAAGCATTATCTACTAGCACCTCTGTCAGTGTTTAATCTTTTCCCCACATCATTGTCTCAATCTGAAATAATACATATGTATTTTCTAAATCTTGTTTCTGTTAACTTTATATCTCCTGCCGATCTCCAAGAGTCTCAGCATCGCTAGACCTCTTCTTCCTTTATCTCAAGATTTTTCTGTTTTAGGCATACTCAAGAATTATAGGGATTGAGTTTTGTTTCTTTGTTTTTAATCTTTCTTGATATCCAGTTAACCCTTTGCTTATTGGAAAAAATGAAAATTTAGACTTTCAGTTTAATTGAAACTTCAACTGCATAATTAACATTAATGTTTATCAGACAGTATATTTTGTTGGATATATAAATTTGACATTGCAAAAGGCCAGTGGTGTAACTGTCCAGCCCATCGAAAAATGAGATCATAAATATGTGTTTTCTGTAGCTTAGTCCTATACTTGAAGTATTTTTTTAAAGTAGGTAATCCTATACTTAAATTCTATGCTGAAGTACTTTCAGTGAATATTATAAATCTCACATGCTTTTGTAGCATGTTGCTGAAAATTACATAAGTAAAGTTGTGGTGCTGTGTTTGTCTCACTCAAAATGTTTGATTTATATTTATAACTGCATCAGAAATTCAACAGTGTAGAAAACAATTATGTCTTCTTACTATTCTAGTTGCTTAAATTGTCAGCACTCTGTCAGATATTTTACATTTCCACAAGCTTAGCTTTTTATTTTTCATAGGATAAATCCTTATATTGTGTTTAACTGTCAGTTTCATGTGCTTTCTGCGTTATATTTTAGTTTAATTTTTTAAAGCTGTGTAGTGTAGCAAAACCAACTACTTACTTATCGTGCTTTAAAGTAATTAAGCCTCTAGTCCTAACTTTAGTATTAATATTAGTATTATGACACCATGGCCTGTGACACTCAATAGGATTTTTATAGAAGTAAGTGATTAATAAGTAATATTTAATGTATTTTAACTGAAAGGCTGATGAACTGTTTATGTTTAAGCTTTTTATAATAGTAATTTAAATGATGGACCTTAAAAACTGATATTAAGGAAGTTATTGTCTTGCTTACGCTTAAATTTTATTTTGAGAATTATGGAAAAATAGGCTGCTGTAAATCACTCATCACATGAGGCTTTTGCATGACTGAAATACCTGTAATTACTGTGTCATTTTTGTCATACTTGACTTAAAGGTATAACTATAATAATCATCAACTAAATTCTTGGTGAGCAGCTGTGTAAGGCAAATTTAACAACTAGGGTAACCCAGCTCAGATTGTAAGAGTTAAACTTAATCATGAGGCAAGTTATGTTATCGTCATTGAGGACTTCATACTGAGCATTTCTGAAATACTTACAAAATTCATTCCAAAGTTTGATTGTGTTTTATTGCCAGTATTTTAAAACATGCTTAGTGAAAGAATGAGAAAAAGTATTATTTTAAGGTAAACCACAAATAATAGGAATAAAATCCAGAGTTGACTCATTTTTAAAAAGTCAGATATGCTGGGCACGGTGGCTCACGCCTATAATCCCAGCACTTTGGGAGGTACTCGTCTCTACAGTAAATCAAAAATTAGCCAGGCATGGTGGCGCATGCCTGTAGTTCCTGCTACTTGGAAGACTGAAGCAGAAGGATCCCCTGAGCCCAGCAGGTCAAGGCTGCGGTGGCTGTGAGTGTGCCACTGCACTCCAGCTGGGTGACAGAGTGAGACTCCAACTAAAAAAAAACAAAACAGTCAGATATACTCTTTATGTCATTGTTTAGGCCACTGTAGTAAGTAGGAGAAGAGAAGAAAATATGCACACACACGTTATTGTATTATAATATGGAAACAGAAAAATCCTAAGGTTATTTTCTGAACTTTACCTTTTAAATCATGTTTTAAAAAAATGATTATGCCTGTACCTTCTTTCCAATAAAAATGTCTTCTTATCATTACATAACACAACTACATACAGCACAGGCCTTAGATGCCAGTTCTTAGAAAATAATATACAAATAAAGTGTAATGAATTTTGTTTGGATATAGATATATACATATAATAATTTCTTTTGAGTCAGGGTCTCACTCTGTAATGCAGTGGCATGATCACGGCTCACCATAGTCTCGATTCCTGGCACAAGTGATCCTTTGGACTCAGCTTCCAAATAGCTGGTACCACAGACATCTACCACTGGGCCTGGCTAGTTTTTTTATTTGTTTGTAGAGATGAGGTCTTACTATGTTGTTCAAGCTGATCTCAAACTCCTGGGCTCAAGGAATCCTCCTGCCTCAGCCTACCAAAGTGCTGGGATCACAGGCATGAGCCACTGTGCCCAGCCCAGATATAATTTTTAAATTGTAGCTATACTATTCACTAAACTATAATAAAGGAAGGCCCAATAAATTGACAATCCAACACATTTCAAGAAAGCTGTATACTTGATGCTGTTCGAGCTGTAGTAGACTCTTAAATCTGCAAAGAAGTTGTTTTCAATCACAGTCATCTGGTCCATTCTCCTCATTGTAGAAATTTGAAGTCTGAGGCAAGTTAAGAAACTTGCTTAAGGTTACCGGTTAGTTAGCTGAAATTATAACTTAAAATTCACCCAGTATTCTGTGTACACTCATGAGCTTACATGGAGTGTCAACTCTGGGTAACTGGACTGAAGAAAGTTGGCTGAAACAACAGTTTAGCCAAATAATAATTTGGGTATAAATAAATTAATAGTTAGATTTTTGAATCTTGGAGTTCTTGTTTACCATGGGGTAGTTTTGTCACCTTTAAATTTTTCATGTATTAGCACATGTTTGGGTTGGCTTTCTGTATTTTAGTTTTTGCTTTACAACTCATATTCAACCAGTTGTTTGGAAATAACTGGAATTTGAAACAGGCTAAATGTCTAGCAGTCAGTCTTTTTACTATATAAATCAAAGTAGTTACAATAGTATTCTAGTATTTTTATTTTGAAAGTGCTACATACATGTCTGTGTACGTGTTTTGTGTGTGTGTGTGTGTGTGTATGCAGTTCTTTTATTTTGCAAATGTCCAGTTACCAGTTCACATGGTTATAATGCGTATATGTACTGTAGGTGCTGTTTCAGAACTCAAGCTTATTTCTCTTAAGTAGTTAGGGACTGTCCTTGGTACCCAGATAAAGAAAATTAGGAGGGGAAAACCCTAACTTGTTGTGACTTATTAAATGTTTACATGCATATAATGTCTCAAATATATTATAATTGGAAGTTATAATGTTTCTTAGCACTTTGGGCATGTAAATGTCTTTTAGAATATTTTTAGAAGTCATTTTAAATGTGATATTAATTTTAGAAAGCATTTGTTCATTTGATTTATGTCTTTTATGAACACTAAAACTTTAAAAAATATACCATATGTTTAAATTTTTCTTTCATGCTGAATCTAATGTATATATGTTTCTACATTTAAAGTAATGATGCATTTTTTGCTGGATTTTTAAACAGTTATTAATAATAAGCTTGATAGTTCATTTATCATTAAGCAGAGAACTTAATTTTTTGATTTATGACTGTTTTCCTCTGTGTTTCAATTGTTTTATCGTCTCACGTGAATTACTTGGTAGGGAAATACATTCTACGGTGTTAGGAAAGACTGAAAAATGATTCACAGAAAATAATCTGGCTTACTCTGTACCCGAGAATAAGTAAGTATGCTTGATCTCTTTATTAGTAGCATAGTTTTTAGCATCTGGACTTTCCTGTTTCTACAAAAAAGAAAGTCGTTTGCTTAAATTCTTAAAAGCAGTAAGTAACATTTAGTTTAAATGGCATATATTTATATTCATGTCAAAAGTTTTGAGGCAAGACTTTGAAAACTCTTGGTATATATGGGGGATCCCAAAAAACCCAGGAATTTATTCATTAAAAAAATTGTATGCTTATTCTTACATGCTTGAACTTCAGTCACCTTCAAAGTACTCGCTGTTTGATACAGTACACCTATTGAGACACTTTTTTCACTGCTCAAAACGGTTTTTGAACTTGTCAATTTGTATGCCTTTTAGTGCGTCTGCTGTTTTTTGTTTCACCTCTTCCACATGGGCAAAACGTTTTCTTTTGAGGACTTCATCTGGGGAAACAATAAAAAGTCACTTGGGGTGAGATTGGGTGAATAGGGAGGGTAGGACATGGTGGTCATGCCATGTTTGGTCAAAAACTGCTGAACACTCAGCGCACTTTGTGCAGGCGTATTGTCAGATGGAAGAACCAGTCACCTGTTTGGCACAACTCAGGACATTTCTTTCACAAATTGTGATGCATCCTTCTCAAAACTTACATCTAAAACTTTGGTTAACCATTTGATCTGGAGGAACAAATCAAATCTAAGTGGCTTTGTGGGTGTTCACTTTAAAATTCTTTCCATGTGGCTGTGTTTTTAAAATTTTCATAATAAAATGTTGGATAAAAAGTACACACATAACCATAAAAATAACAGGCATCACTTAAAA
>CAUYQG010097359.1:0-10301 GCA_963574415.1 Tarsius wallacei
ACAAAACTTAACTCCAAAAGAATCAAAGAGTTAAATATAAAATCCCAAATTTAAGGATCTTAGAAAATGCAGGAGACACCCTTATGGAAATCAGAATAGAAAACCAATTCCTGATCAAAACCCCAAAATCCATGCCATAGGAGATAAGATAGACAAGTGGGAACTTATCAAAATAAAAAGCTTCTGCAAAGCAAAAGAAATCATTAAGAGAGTTGGGGAGACAGCCCACAGAATGGGAAAAAAATATTTGCCAACTGCATATCTGACAAAAGCCTAACATCCAGGATCTAAAAGGAAAAACAAACAAACAGCCCCATTAAAAAGTGGGCAAAAGACATGAATAGATACTTCTCAAAAGAAGATATACAAGTAGTCAACAGACACATGAAAAAAATGCTCAGCTTCACTAATCATCAGAAAAATGCAAATCAAAACCACATTTAGATACCAACTAACTCTAGTAAGAAGGGCCATTATTAATAAAACAAAAAACAACAAATGTTGACCAGGATGTGGAGAAAAGGGAATGCTTCTACACTGTTGGTGGGTATGCAAACTAGTTCAACTTCTATGGAAAACAGTGTGGCGATTCCTAAAAAAACTAGAAACTGACCTTCCATATGACTCAGAAATCCTTCTCCTTCTGAGAATATGTCCAGAGGAAACTAAATCACTCTACAAAAAAGATACCTGCACACGCATGCTTATTATATAGCACTATTTATAACAGCAAAGACATGAAACCAACCGTGCCCATTGAAACTGGACTGGATTTAAAAAATGTGGAGCATATACACAACGGAATATTACGCAGTCATAAAGAACAAAATTATGGACTTTGCAGCAACTTGATGAATTTAGAGTCTATAAACCTCAGTGTTTTATCAGAGAAACAAAGAACTGAGTACCACATGTTCTCACTTGTAAGTGGACCCTGAACATTTACCATAACACTGTAAGGAATGAATTGACAGTAGCCAGAAATTGCCAGGGGAGAAGGAGGTTCACATAACATTAATAAGGGTACCTGATTTCAAACCAGGAGAAGTGGGAACCAAAGGGAGGCCCAAGCTTTATCCGTATGATGACTATTTGCATAACTAATCCCTAATTATACCGCACATCTTTAAAATAAAATAAATTTTAAAAACAAAACAGAGAAAGGAAGGGGAATACTAGCATGTTAGATGAAGGAGGCAAGACCCAAGGTCATTGTTTCTCAACTAGTTTGTCATTCATTGTGCATTTTTCTGGAAAATATTCAAGTACAAAATTTAGTAATTTCTATTGATATTATATATGTGTGTATGTGCACACACAAATTGTACACATATGTATATAAATGACCATTCACAATAACGTCTATCACACAGAATGCTGAACTAAATGGGTCATGTCATAAAACATATGGTAAGGAAGAACTAAATGCAACTCAGAAGAGGGATATTGAGAAATAAAGCAAAGAAAAAGACACTTACATTACTAGTATATAAGAAAGAGTGAGTAAATTAGAAAGCTAATTGAATAAAATATTGTGTGGTATGCTTTTCTTGACACTAAATTATTTTAATGTTGAGAAAGTATAATATTATAATCAGTAGTACACTAGTAAAATTTAACAGCTACTCTCTATGAGGTAGGAAAGGAAACCAACTGATTTTGTAGTTTTTTATAGTACTTACCTATTTTCTATTTTACATTTATTTCTGCATATACTTTTAGTTTTTTCACATAAAGTAAACCATATGCTAGGACTGAATGTTTATATGTCCTCAAAATTTGTATTTTGAAACTCATTCAAAGTCCAATGTAATTGTATTTGGAGGTGGTCATTTGGGATATGGATAGGCCAGGAGAGTGGGGCTCTCATAAATTGATTCATAACCTTATAAAAACAAAAAAAGACCCCAGAACGCTCCCTTTACCCCTTCCACTATATGAAGACAGCAGTCTATAAAGAAAGTGAGCTCTCACTAAATACAAAATCTGCTGACACCTTCCTTTTGAACTTCCCAGCTTCCAAAATGGTGAGAAATAAATTATGTTGTTTATAAGCCACCTAGTCTGTAATATTTTATTATAACATCTTGAATGAACTAAGACATGAAGAGAGCAAGCACTATGCATTACCTCACATGTTACCCTATCCTCAGTGCTTAGACTAACTAATATTTGTTTAACAAATATGTAAACAAATAAATGAGTGAGTTAATAAATGTCTAATGGATGATGAAGATTATATTGCATAATTTAAAACAGTAATTGAAGGTATTGAAAGAGTGGCTTATCAACAGCAAGAAAAGAATTCTCATTAGTAAAGCTCACAAAGATGTGTTACTATAAATCCAATGGACTTATTGGTTATGTTTGACAATTCAATATACATTTCTTTCCATGCATATTCAGACTTTTCTTGAATTTGTGATTGTCTTAAAAGCAGAAGTATTGATCTCATCAAAATACATTTGTGAATGATAGATATAGAAGAGTCCATCTCAAGATCTGTGATGGATTGCATTCTCTCAAATTCTGGACATGTTCAATGCCTCCAGATATAACTAGAAAACAAATGGAGCTCAGAGGAAAGATAAATAGAATAAACATACAAAAACAGGAGTCTATAGTTTGTCTCAAATATTTTTTTCTAATTTTTAACTTCATTAGATAATGACATAAGAACAGATGCATGGAGGCAGACAAGGATGAAGAAGGGGAAAGGGCAGATATAGAAAGGATGCTATAACTAAAAAATTAGATGCACATTCTGTTTTTCCATCCTCATTCGTGTGCTTGTATTCATAAATGTAAGAAAAATATTAACTATTAATGAGAATAACAGTGATGGTAATAAAAATTATCCCAATGTAATACTTTCTGTGTGTGAGGCAATTTTTTGTGTGTGAGGCGCTTTTTAAGTGCTTTTAGTTTTAGTAATTCATTTAAATTTCACAACACCATGAGTACTATTATTACCCTTATTTTATATAGGGAACTTCGTTACTAATTCTATACTAACATTAGAATTATGTTATCTCAAGTAAAATAAATAAATAAAATGTTGACAAAACCAATCTTAGAATTTTGAGCAAACATTTTAAAGTGGTAAAATGATACTGTATTTAAATTTTTAGAAGTCAAATAATATACTACAACTGGAAAGTATGTCCTGATTTCTCCCTCCATAGAATGTCCCGAAATCATTAATAGTCACTTGACCATTTATACTTCACAAAGATCTTAAATGTTAAAATACAACACCTCTAAGCTCTCAGAAAAAATTTATTTAACCTTCTAAATTAAAGTCAAAATTTTCTGTAGGACTGAGCATTGACACATCTTTCCTGTGAATTTATAAAATCATGGAATCTTAGAACCTGAGATTATTCAGCTTTATAAGGTTTTAAAGGTTAAAGGCATGGGATGATTTAAGTATTTTGAAAAGTAAAAAAAATGTTTTCTGAAGCAATGAAATCACTCTAACTTATTCAAAGGTTTCCTTTTCCTCAGGGCAGCTTAAATAATTGGATTCATGGGTATCTGAATCCCACATTGTAGACTGTGGCGAGATTAAAAAGAAATATAGAAGGATACTGACATTTACATCAAAGGGGTAGTATATATCAGTGGAGATTATTAGTTATAAAAGTTTGGTGGAATAATAGTTGACACTAATATTTAAAGAAAGGATAGGTTGAATTGATAAAAACCAAAAAAAAGATAATTGAACTGATGTTTTGAAAGTAGAAATAATTCTTAAGCCACTGCAGAGAACTATAAATGACCAGAAAAAGGCAAAATGTTTGCAGGGGTCTTATGAAGCAGCATGCATATGCATGCTTAGTTTTTGAAAGGATCACCTTCCCAACCACTGATAGAGTGTTTGGGGATATGAGAATTTGAATTCGAGAATATGTATTTAATTGTAGATTAGCTGAATAGTTGATTAGTGGATAGCAGGAATAGGTATGGAAACAATCGGTCACATCACGAAGAAAAACGTTGGCTGTGCTATGCATGTATATGCTGCTTGTGAGGTGATGAATTGGAAAAGAAATACAGGCTGTACCACTCAACTGATCATGCTTCTCCAAGTGGGAATAAACACTAACTAACAAATTGGTCAAATATTTCTATCTCATTGTTACTCTGAAAACTCCAGAAAGGTCATGATCATTTACAGAGGTACTTCTTGTACAACTGTATCTCACTAAAATCTGTATGTCACACATCATCCATGTGATTTGGGGTAAATATTAACTTTTCTCAGCCACTTTATGACTTATTAAATAAATTTCACTGGATATGAAGGGTTAAATAACTGAGATAGTGTATTCAAAATCATTTTGCTTTTCACATATCAATACATGTCTTCATAGTAGTCTTTACAACTAAGTTCAAAATCAAAAAATCCTGAAGCATTTAATAGTAGCTGTAAATGTTAAAAAAAAAAAAAGAAAGAAAGAAAAAGAAAAGAAAAAGATTGAGGACAGAATATAAAGCAAAAAAGCCACAGCAGAAGCCTTACCATATTTTAGTTAATATTTACTTACTGTACAATAAACATTTCTTACTATCTCTTATATGTAAAAAACTGAGTTTGACACAATTTTATAAGGACTAACACCTGTAGAAATTTTTTTAGTGTAAGGTATGCCTAACTAAGTGTTATGTATATTTGACTCACTGGCACAATAAATTTTCAGAAGCTTTTCAAGCAAATTTGTGTTCATTTCACATTTCTAAAGTAAACTACTTCATTGAACTAAACACATTGTCAATTTTATTAAAAAATTAACCTCATGGAGAATTAGATAACACCTAACTTAACTAAGGTTAATAAAATAAGTGGAGTTATTTTACATTAAGAAATAAATATAACCTAAACAAAACCATTATAAGAGTATCTATAAAGTATTAACTTTAAAGGATAATTAAAATGCATTAATATATTTTTAAAATTTTAAACAGATATTAATTGTTTATCACAGAATGTCAGGTTATCAAACAACCAAAGACAATTAAATAAATATGTTCTTTTATAATAAGAGAAAAAACTAATATGTGGTGTAGTTTCTTTTTATATTAAGCACAGAATATAGTAAACGCCCTGTTGAGGCTTTTAATGCTTCCATAGT
Organism: Tarsius wallacei; assembly: GCA_963574415.1. Taxonomy (NCBI): domain Eukaryota; kingdom Metazoa; phylum Chordata; class Mammalia; order Primates; family Tarsiidae; genus Tarsius; species Tarsius wallacei. The sequence continues at coordinate 5,136 of CAUYQG010097359.1, forward strand.
AGAACAGCTAGTGTGTTAAATATTGCAAAAATGGTCAAGAAAATCCTTTAGGATGTTCATTTAAATTCAATTTACAGTCAACAACACTTGTAACACATGCTTGAACAAAACTGACGTAACGCGTGTTTTGTTTCCATAAGATACATCACAGTCAGTTCTTGAGACTAGAGACAGTAGACAACTTCAGCACTATGCTTGGGGAACTTTTTTTTAAAGCAGGGATTATTGAGAGGACAGAAAAGCTTCCACTGTGGGAGAGGACCCAAGGGGGTTGCCCAAGAAGCATTTTAAACATTGAAATCCTCAGCCACAAAAAACACATAAATGAGAAAAATGTAGCATTAAATAGATCATGGAAAGGACACTTGCTTACAATATAATAGTTGTTCACTCTATTTGTAATTTAAAGCCAAAGAATCTCTCTAGGTGATAGAATTACAGAGATTTGATGCATGGATTAAGCTAGCAAATCCATGCGGCTTAACCTAGGGAGCATGAACTTGGTCCTTAATAGAAAAAAGTCAAAGTGTTTGAGCATAATCCAGGGAATAAGCCTGGTGGGAAAAAAAATCTAGAACTCAGTATTCTAAGATGCAACTTATGCATTTCTAAAATTTGAAAACTATGAAATGAGGTCTTGAATTTCTTTAGGTAAAGCACTGTTTTTTGTTTTTTTAATTTAAAAAAAGAAAAAAACCTGTAAGAATAAGTCAAATTTAATTTTAGCCCTAGGGATTCTGGGGGGAAAAGTAGAACAAATACAACTCTGTTCAGATTCAAATCCTTAATTTTGAAACCAAAATAATAATTACTCACAGTGCGATGTCTAACTCAACAACTAAAGCTGTACTGTTTTGAGTTGAAGTTAGGCTCAGCAGGCTGGGTAGAAACGTGCTATATACCTGGAGAACTAAAATGCCTGTACAAAACATATAAGCTCATTTTGTGTCTGTGAAACATTTTATTAAAAAGAAGTTATGAGGATTTCTGGCAAAATGGCAAACGAACAAGTCGGACTGTGAGAGTCTCGGCGAAAGCAAGTGTCCATAAAGACTCTCTGTGCTCATGGGTGTGTGCTGCTGGGTGAGTGAAAGTCCATCTGAGGGTAGACTGGGGTTCATGCACCCAGGGCTGTCCTCCAGAGGTGACTGCAAAACCCCACCACCCTGAGATTGAAGCCACTGGCCCACGTACAGGATTGTTTGCTCTTCTGGGGGCTCTCCTGAGAAAAGTTGCTGAATACAGCTGATCCTCATCACCTGGAGCCTGGCCCACACCATCACCTGTGACAGCAAAGCAGCTGGATCCCTGGATCCAATCGGTGGAGAGAGAAGATTGGAGAGAGGTGGAGAGGAGCCCCACCACCCATGGGGAAATGCCAACTGGAGCCATTTTCTCTGCCAGGACCAGGCAGAGACCTGCATTGCCCCTCCCAACTCCACCCAGCCTCCAACTTGGGACTTAGAGGTAATCTCATCAAACTCAGAGAGGCAGACACCCATCCCCTATGCTGGATCAGACACAGACAGGTCAGATCCATATGGGAGACTGGACAGGCAGCAAGCTGGATAAGTCCAGATCTGATTCATCCTCTTCCCACAGCATTCCATAAGATGTCTGACCCCTGCTGAGAGCAACCCTATCAGTCTGTGCTGAGAGCAGAGGGGAGGGACTGGACATCAGAGCTAAAAGGAAGTTGGACTTACAGGAACGAACTCAGAGCAAGTTTTGTTTTTGTGTTTGTCTGTTTGTTTGTTTTGCTCCTGTTTTTTGACTGTTTTTTTGTTTTTGATTTCTTTAATGGTTTTTATTACATTTTAATATTTGCTTTGTTTCTGTTATTTTATTGGATTTTTTAGACTTCCTGTTTGTGTATGGGTATTTTTGAGGGAGAGTACATCAATGGGCGGGGGGCGTGTCAGTTTGTGTGCTTATGGTTGTCTGTATGTCTTAGTTTTTTGTTTTGTTTGAGAAAGCAGGATTTGTTGAGAGGACAGAAAGACTCCCACAGTGGGGGGGTATCTGAAGGGGTTGCTTTTTTTTTTAATTGGAGTCTTACTCCATCACCCAGGCTGGAGTGCAGTGGCACACTCACTGCCACCCCAGTGTTGACCCTCTGGGCACCAGTGATCCTTCTGCCTCAGACTTCCAAGTAGCCAGAACTACAGGTGCATGCTACAACAATGGCTAATTTTTTACTTATGGTAGAGACATGATCTTGCCAAAGTTGCCCAGGCTGGTCTCAAGCCCACAGACTCAGGCAATACACTTGCCTCGGGCTCTTTTCATTAGGTAGTTGGTATGCCTGCTGTTTTCCCTTTTATTCCTCTCTCTTTTGACCTTCCTCTCATCCCGTTCCTTCCTTTTTCCATTATTTTCCTTTTTTTAACCTCATTTAACCCCTCAATTAAATCTCAAAAATGCAAAAAGTACAACCCCCACCCACAGTCCAGCTTCAGAATTGAATGAAGCCAGAGGATCCACATAAGGAAGAATAGAAGATTAAGCAAACAGATGTAAAAGCAACCCCCATCATAAACAACAGAATTAAAGCACAGGTAAAAATAAAGGTGGGGGGAGGAAGATCTACACAAATGAAGAGAAACCAAAAGAAGAATGTGGGTCTCACACAGACCTCTGGTAGGTCAGACACTGAGAATACAGACTTTGGAACTCAAACAATGAAGAGGTCCCAAAAATGACTGGTCTCAAACCATAAACCCAGATATCAAGGCATTAATAGAGATAATACATAGAATTGAGGAGATAAAAAGGAAAGAATGAAGGAGTTGATAACTGAGATAACAGCAATAAAGTATATAGTGAATTAAATAAATAACAAACTGATAGGCATGGAAAGCAGAATTAGCCAGGAAGAAGAATCTCAGAGCTTGAGGACCAAAATATGGAAGTAACCCAAATTGTCAAAAACATAGAAAATAAACTTAAAAAGACAGAACAAAACCTTCAAGAGATAAGCAATTATTTCAAGAGGCAAAAGCTAAGATTAATTGGACATCTTGAGGCAGAAAGAGAGACAAAGATCACCCTGGAACAAACATTACTTGACATTATCCAAGAAAACGTCCCTCATCTCATCAGTGATGTGACCAATCAAACACAAGAGATTCAGAGAACCCCTGCAAGACAGCAAATGAGAAGACCAGCTCCTAGATACATAGTAATTCACCTAGACAAAGTATGTATAAAGAAAAAATCCAAAGGCAGCAAGAGAAAAAGATCAGACTAACTATCAAGAAAGACCAATTAGAAAACCAGCAGACATATATAGAAATACTTCAGGCTAGGAGAGCTTGGAACCCAATCTTCAAGGTTCTCAAAGATAAATAATTTCAACCAAGAATTACCTACCCAGCTAAGCTAAGCTTCATCAGTGATGGAGAATTAAAATCTTTCCCAGACATTCAATCCCTAAGAGTTAACACTGTCTCCAGACCAGCTTTACAAGAAACAAGAAAGTAGTAAACACAGAAGAAAGAAAAAAAAAAAAAAAAAAAAGAACAACAATGCCCTTGATGAGAATGCAGGAAAAAGATTGTAAACACATATGAATCAACCCAAAAATCAAAAGAAAGACAACAAAGAAACAGCAACAACAAAAAACTCTATAAGAACCTCATGACAGGGATAAACTCTTGCATTTCAATAATTAGCCTGAATGTGAATGGACTAAATAAACCACTGAAAAGAAATAGAATGGAAAAGCGGATAAAATATCATGAGGCAACAATATATTGTCTCCAAGAGACTCATCTCACCAGAAAGGACACTCAACAAACTCAAAGTAACAGGATGGGAAACAAAACTTTAGGCAGAAGGAACACAAAAGAAAGCTGGAGTTATGGTCTTAATATCAGACAAAATAACCTTTAAGCTATCAAAAATTTAGAAAGATACAGAAGGTCACTATGATAAAAGATACAATACATCAACAAGAACTATCCATCCTAGACATATATGCACCCAACATAGAAGCACCAACTTTCACAAAGCAGCTTTTAGTTAAACTTTAAAAAGATATTGATGCTAACACTATCATAGCTGGGGACTTAAATACCTGATTCACAGCCCTAGACAGATCACCAAGACAAAAAATCAACAATGAGATCCAGAATCTCAACATGATTTTAGACCATAGGGACTTAATTGACACCTACAGAACACTTCACCCAACAACTACAGAATATATATTCCACTCATCATCACATAGAATGTACTCTAAGATCAACCACATCCTCGGCCATAAATCAAGTATAAACAAATTTCATAAGATTGGAATCCTGCCATGCACCTTCTCAAACTGCAGTGGAATAAAAATAAATATCAACACCAACAAAGTTTCCCCCAAATCCACAAGGACATAGACACTAGACAACACGATGCTAAGCAACTCCTCGATCAACATGGAAATTAAAACAGAATAAAAGTTATCTGGAAACAAATGAAAATAAAGAATTCTCAGAACTGCAAATGACAATATAGGAATTCATATGGAAATGTAAACAACCATGAATAGCCAAAACAATTCTCAGCAAAAAAAAAAACGCGGGAGGTATCCCTCTCCCAGACGTTAAACTTTATTATAAAGCAGCAATAATCAAAACAGCCTGGTATTGGTGCAAGAACAGGCATGTAGAACAATGGAACAGGATAGAGATTCCAGAAGCAAAACACCAATTTCTTAACCAACTCATCTTTGACAAGACTTTCACCACCAAACACTGGGGAGAGGAGAACCTATTCAGTAAATGGTGCTGGGAAAACTGTCTGACCACAGGTAGAAGATTAAAACAAGACCCTTACCTATCACGATACACAAAAATCAACTCTAAATGGATCAAAGACCTAAATGTAAAACCTCCATGCAGGAGACACCCTTATGGGAACTGGAATAGGCAACCAATTCCTGATCAAACCCCACGTGCCCATGCCATAAGAGATAAGATGGACAAGCAGGACCTTATCAAACTGACAAGCTTCTACAAAATCAAAGAAACCATCAAGAGAGCAGGGAGACAGCCCACAAACTGGGAAAAAATATTTGCCAACTGTATGTCTGAAAAAGGCCTAGCATCTAGGATCTACAAGGAACTCAAATGTGCCAAAAAGAAAAAAACAAACAGCCCCATTACAAAGTGGGCAAAA
>CAUYQG010097365.1:0-55657 GCA_963574415.1 Tarsius wallacei
ACAACAATCAGGATAAAAACCAAATAAAATAACACAATCTCACTCACAATAGCCACACACAAAATTAAATATCTTGGCATCCATCTAACTAAAGAGGTGAAATACTTTTTTTTTTTTTTTGAGTTGGAGTCTCACTGTCGCCCAGACTGGAGTGCAGTGGCCGCTCCCAGCCACCGCAGTCTCGACCTGCTGGGCTCCGGCGATCCTTCCGCCTCAGCCTTCCGAGTAGCCGGAATTACAGGCGCGCGCTACCACGCCCGGCTGATTTTTTTTATTTATTGTAGAGATGAGGTCTCGCCAAGTTGCCCAGGCGGGTCTCGAACCCGCGAGCTCAGGCAATCCACTCACCTCAGCCTCCCAAAGGCGCGGGATTACAGGCTGAGCCACCGAGCCCGGCTCATTTTCACTTTTTAAAAAACTTTTACAATTGTAAATTCCACCATTCCTTTTGCGCCTCTTGCTTTGAAGAAAGCCCAAGGAGCTGGCATGAGACAGCTTTGTGTGCCCAGGAAGACCCAGGCCTAAGCCCCGCCCTCACGCCGCGCCCCGCCTCGAGTCCCGCCTCTGACCGCAGTCCCCGCCCCTGGCTGTAGGCCCCGCCCCGCCGCCTTCTTCCGACCCTGAGTCGAGCGCCGACCGGATTGCGGTCTCCCACCCTAGGCTCCGCCCCGCCTCCTGCTCTAAGCCCGCCCCTCTCCTTGCCTCCGGCGGTAGGCCGCGTCCCAGGCCCAGTGCTGCTCTGCGCAAGCGCGCCTTTCCGAGCCCCTCCGCGGATTCTCCACCAGGAAACCTTCCCCAAGACCATGTCGCGACCTGGTTCTCCCCAGGAGCCAAACAGGTAAAGCCTTCCCGAGCCCTGACACCCCGAGTCTGGCCTGGCGCGGCCTGGATCGCAGCGACGGCCGCCAAGGCCTTTTGACTGGGACTGAGTTTGCGCTCCCGTCGATCCACCTGCGAGTCCCCGGCTGGGTGCACACGCCCTCTGACAGCCCGAGGAGTCCCCAGTCCTTGAGCCTCCTCTGGCTAGAAGCAGAGCCAGCTTCAGCCAACCTGATTCACACAACACGCGGGTTTGTTCCCCTTTCTCGGGGCAGAGCTCTTCCCTCTTCCCGGACGGTTTCGCTCTTCTGCAAACCACATCTCCATAGTTGAACCCCAGGACCCCTGATAGTGGCACAGCCCCGCACCAGGTAGCCCCCGTGGCTGCTTCCGGTTGTGACCTTGGGTCTATCAGTTATGTAACCTCTCTGAGCGGAGACGTGACCCTGATCTCACGTGCTAGGCAGTTGTGAGGATAAAATGAGGAAAGCGTGGCAAGAGTGTACGGTGAGACCATGCTCTGAAGGAACGGGGTGGCTGCAACTGTTGTTGGTATCTTTGTGACGATTACTCCAAAAACCAGCTCCTAAAGTGGAAAGACACGTTTTTGCACCCCTTTCCTTCTGTTTGTCCCTCTGATCAGTTCTGGGACTTCTCTTTAAAAGCCACCAGCCCACCAGTTTCCTTTTCTGGATGCGGACCTGCATGCATAAGATGCACTCTGGAATCCCCCATGCCAGTATTCCAAAATTATTTTAAGTTCATTTTGTCTTTGAAATCCACTGCCATTGTCCAACTACATCTGGTGAGCACGCTGCCACCTAGAAAGAGGCAACACACAGCAAACACTTCCCACAAGCAACTGCTTATCTGATGGGGCGATTTATGGCAGTGCTTACTATTCATGGAGCCCAAGTTGAGTGCCAGCCACAGTATATGAACTGCATCATTTAATCTTCATAAGTATCAGTATCCTCAAGCATGTCACAGATGAGGTGAAACTCAGGGGAGTCATTCCTATACATTTTTTAAACCAATTCTGTTTTAAACATCTGATTTTGCCCACTATGCAAAGTCCCCATAGAAAAAGTAAAACTGGCTGGGTGCAGTGGCTCAATCCTGTAATCCCAGCACTTCAAGATGCCAAGGAAGGAGAATTTGAGACCCCATCTCAGCCAAAACAAAACAACACAACAACAACAACAAAACCAGAAAGAAAGACAAAAAAAAAGAAAAAGTAAAGCCAACTGTTCATTTTCTGGGGCTGCCATAACAAAGTACCACAAACTGGGTCGCTTAAAACAATAACAATCTATATTCTTCATGATGACGAAGGCCAGAAGTCTGAAGTCAAGGTGTTGGCAAGGGCATACACTCCCTCTGAAGGCTTTGGGGGATGACCCTTCCTGCCCCTTCCAGCTTCTGGTGGTTTCTGGCATTCCATGGCTTGTAGCAGCAAAACTTCAACCTCTGTCTTCATGTTTGCATGTTTCCCTGTGTACAACTCTCTGTGTTCTTTTTTTTCTAATATGGACACCCGTTATTGAATTTAGGGCTCACCCTAAATTAGTGACATCTGCCACGATTCTATTTCTGAATTAAGTCACACTCTGAAGTTCTGGACATGAATCATGAGGGACGCTGTTAAATCCACTACACAAACCAGCAACAAAACACACCTGCCAAAGGGACAAAAACAAATCCACATGGCAAGAGTGCCATTTGCCGTTATAAATCCAAATAGTTGCGTATTATCAGCAAATGGGTCTCAAAGCATTTTCCCCTGGTCGGGAGCATCAGCGACACTGTCACTTGGGAGATTGATATATATGCTAATTTTCAGCCCCTCCTCAAAGTTACTAAGACACAGTCCGGAGTGAGCCCAGCCTCTGTTGTAACCAGCCCTCCGGATGATTATGTTACTGCTAAAGTTTGAGAACAACTGTTACAAGGTAGTTGAAGATAAAAGGGTTTGAAAATATGACATAAGGGCCAGGTTAAGAGAAAATGGTCTAACCTCACAATGACTTTTTCAGCAAACCTATCTTGTCTGAATATCATAAATTTCAAAGTTCACCTATTGCATTATTGAAAAACATTTGACCATACTTTAGCTTTAATTTCGATTTCAAAGTAAACCTGGGTGCTAAACTGTGTGCTTAGTAGGTTTTTTTGTGTCTCATTTTCATCATGCCAACAACCATGCAATTTAGATGCTATTATTTCTGCCATGTGATTGAAACAAAACTGAGATTCAGAAATGGTAAACCCCATACAAGAAAGGAGGCCGGACTAGGAACTTTTTACCATAACTCTGCTTGCTAAAATGTCTATGTGGTGTGTTTTCATTTTAGAAAGAGTTTGCTAGCTGCTGCTAAGACCCGCTTGAGAAAGCATGATGTTGGGAGCAAATATTCTCACTTGTTGTATAACAGATATGCCATCCTTTTACCGTTAGTGGTGAAAGAAGGAGAACTCCATTTGATGTTTACTGTGCGGTCAGAAAAGGTAGGTGGGCAAAAAGGTTCCAGCTCGCAAATCTCAGGACATTTAAAAACCTCATGAACCTTTGTCTTTGTCATTGGCAACTATTTGGAGGTCACGGTTCTCAAGTGCACTTTCAAAATTGTGATGCTGGCGGGGTACAAGAAGCCATAGAATAACCTGGCAGTTTTTGGAAAGAAAATGAAGGGATTTAGCTAGCAAGTAATGTCAAATGCTTTCAAAAGCCAGGTGCGGTGGCTCATGCCTGTAATCTCAGCACTTTGGGAAGCCGAGGTGTGAGGATTGCTTGAGTCCAGGAGTTCAAGACCAAACTAGGCAACATAGCAAGATCCAGTCTCTACAAAATAATAAAAAATGAAAAAATTAGCAAGGTAAGGTGGTACATGCTTATAGCCTGAGTTGCTCAGGATACTGAGGCAAAAGGGTCACCTGAGCCCAGGTCAAGGCTGTGGTAAGCCATGATCATGCCAATGCACTCCAGCCTGGGTGCCAGATTGAGACCCCAACTAAAAAAAAAAAAAAAAATGCTTTCAGACCAGGGTTACCTAACCTTTGAGCTATTGGGGGCCAGATAATTGTCCCCACCAAGAACAACTGTTTTAGACTAATCTCACCCCAGGTATAATGCGATAATACTAGAGCATAAAAATTAACAGCCTAGGCCCTGAAGCTAACTGCCCATATTGAATGCAGACTCTCTGCTTGCCAGCTATGTTACTTTATCCTAGTTACTTACCCTCTCTGTGCTTCAGTTTCTTCACTTGTAAAATGAAGACAAAATATATATTAGTACCTGCTTTATACAACTTCTGTGAGTATTTCATAGGCTAATAGATGTAAAGCACCTGAAACAACCCTGGCACTTGGCAAGTGAGGATTCAGTAAGTTTCAGCTGTCATCATTAGTATCAAGTGGCAGACATGGCCTGAATTTCAAAGATAAACAATTTCACTGTAAAAAAAAGTACTGACCTGGGCATGGTAGTTCATGCTTGTAATCCCAGCACTTTGGGAGGCTGAAAGGAGAGGATTGCTTGAGACCAGGAGTTTGAGACCAGCCTAAGAAACATAACAAGACCTTGTCTCTAAAAAAATAAAAATAAATAGCTGAACATGGTGGCACACACCTGTAGTCCCAGCCACTTAGGAGACTGAGGCAGGAGGATCACTTAAGCCCAGGAGTTCAAGGCTGCAGTGAATTATGGTCATGCCACTGTATTCCAGCCTGGATAACAGAGCAAACCCGTTTCAAAAAACAAAAGAACACAAAGAAATATTGAACTGGGAGTGAAGTTTTGGCTCACCCCCACACCCCTGAGTGTAAGTTACTTTTTCTCACTGCGTGTACTTCCTAGAAAAAGTTGTGGAAACAGTAATTTCAAGGTTATCCAAGTACAAAAAGAAAATGGGTGGTAATAACAGATTTTTAAGCAGAATAATGAAAAACATCTTGTTAGGAAAAAAACGACTAAGTCAGCTAAAGTTTTATGGACTTGGGAGTAGATTTATGTGGACTCTTTTTGGTCTGGGCTGGACAGCAATGACATAAACCCATGAGATAGTGGAAATCTAGGTTTCAGGGGGATATACTTAGCTATAAACCAGGAAACCCAAGGCTCTTCTCAGCTCTGCCAATAAGGACAGGAGAAATTTATATATATGTGTGTGTGTGTATGTGTGTGTGTGTGTGTATCTTAGTATCTAAATCTAATTAAATCTGACTGTTTAATTATCTGGCTGTGGGGACCAGAAATTCCCTTTAGGGCTTTTCTGGACCTCTGCCCCCCCACACACAGGCAGGGGATTTCCTTCCATTAGATGAGGAAAGGGGCACCAAGCATCACTTTACCTGTCTCAGGTGTGTGCTCTCCCACCCGCTCTGGGACCTGGAGCAAAGTTCTTAATCACCTCAGGCCTCAACTTTCTCATCCCTAAAATGGGATTGAAAACAGTGCCTAAGGTACAGGGTTGTTCTGAGTATAAAAGAGATCTGTAAAGGGCTTTTCACAGATGCTGGCACTCCCTTGGTGCTGTGTGCTGGTGGCTATTACATATGTTTTCATTTTCTCCTTGTCTGGGTCTATCTCAGTTAGGGGGCTCTTCTCAGAGCCCTAGAGCCCTGGTGCCCAGCAAAGAGCTGGCAAACCCCCTACCCCGTCACACACCTGGGCATGGAACTTCAAGCCTTCAAAGCCACCTACTTTATGGCTTTCTGGAATTAGCTGCTCTGTATTATCTATCATCTTCTCCCTTGATCCCACAACCCCCCATCTCCTCAGTTCTACCCTCCCCCCCCAACCATCCCTGTTCTCTGAGGCTTGAAATAGACAAGAGAATATTCAAGAACAAAACATAGATTGAAGTCTTGGGAAGTTAGGCTGCAACTTTATTCAACTTCTGGATAGAATTTTATAAGGTTTTATTGAGTTAAAAAATATGCTATTTATTTTTTAAATGATTGAAAGCTTCTGTCCTTAGATAAGGGTTTTTGGGGGGACTGATAGTTTGTGAATAGTTGGTTTTAGAAATGAGTCTATTTTCTTTAAAACAGCATATTTTCTTTTTGAGAATTGTAAAAATGTTAAATTGACAGATGAAATTGTATATATTTATCATGTGTCACATTATGTTCTGAAGTATATATTCATTGTGGAATGATTAATATTCATTGTGGCCAATTAACATATTTTGTATTACCTCACATAGTTATCATTTTTGTGGTGAGAATACATACACTTCCTTAACATTTTTCAAGAATATAGTATATTATTAACTATAGTTATGTGGTACAATAGAGGTCTTAAACTTATTCCTATCCAAACTGAAATGTTTTATCCTCTAACATCTTCCCGACCCTCCCTCCCCTCAGCCACCCCGGTCCCTGGTAACCACCATTCTATTCTTTACTTTCAAGAGACCAATTTTATAATATTCCACGTATGAGTGAGATCTTATGGTATGTGCCTTTCTGTGCCTGGATTATGTCACTTAACATAATGTCATGAGGTTCATCCATGTTGTCACAGGATTTCTTTCCTTTTATGGCTGAATAGTATTTCATTGTGTATACATGCCACATTTTCTTTATCCAGTCATCCGTTCATAGATACTTAGGTTGATTCCACACCTGGCTATTGTGAGCAGTCCTGCAGTGAACATAGGAGTGCAGATATCTCTTCAACATGCTGATTTCATTTCCTCAGGATATATACCCCGTATAGGACTGCTGCATCAGATGGTAGTCCTATTTTTAGCTTTTTGAGGAATCCCTATACTGTTTTCCATAGTGGCTCTACTAATTTACATTCCTACCAAGAGTATGCGAGGGTTCCCTTTTCTCCACATCCTAGACAACACTTATATTGTATTTTGATAATGGCCATTCTAACAGATATGAGGTGATGTCTCATTGTGGTTTCAATTAGCATTTCCTTGATGATTAGTGGCGTTAAGCATTTTTCATATAGCCGTTGGCCATTTGTATGTCTTCTTTTAAGAAATGTCTACTTAGGTCCCTTGCCCATTTTTTAATTAGGTCACTTGTTTTCTGGATATTGAGTTGAGTTCCTTATATATTTTGGATATTAACCCCTTATCATATGTATCATTTGCAAATATTTTCTCCCATTGTGTAGGATGTCTCTTCACTCTGTTGATTGTTTCCTTTGCTGTGCAGAAATGTAGTTTGATGTCATCCCATCTGTTTATTTTTGCTTTTGTTGCCTGTGCTTTGGGATCATATTTTAAAAAATCATTGCAGACACTAAGCATAACATTTTTGTAAGAATACAAATCCAAATGACCTTTTCCTATTCCTAGTCACTATTAATTGTAATAGGTGTACAAGTTAACTTGAATTGAATTGGTATTCTACGAGGTCTTGTTGAAAAGCCATCACAATATAGTCATGTACTGTCTAACAGTGTTGTGGTCAATGACTGCATAGACGATGGTGGGCTCATAAGATTATAATGGAGCTGAAAAATTCCTATTGCCTGGTGATGCAGTAACACAATGCATTCGCAGGTATTTATGGTGATGTTGGTGTAAGACTTACTGCACTGCCAGCAGTTTAAAGTGTAGTACATTTAACTATGCCCAGTACATAATACTTGATAATGATAATAAGCGATGTTATTACTGATTTATGTATTTGCTATGCTATGCTTTTTATCATTACTTGAGTATACTCCTCCCACTTCTTTTTTATTTTTTAATTTTTATTTTAAAGATGTGGGGTACAATCCAGGGTTAGGTATACAGATGGTCATTGTACAGCTAAAGTTTGGGCCTCACTTTGGTCCCCACTTCACCTGGTTTGAGATTAGGTACCTGTAATGATGAAGTGTGCCCCCCCCAACCGGCTCCCTCCCCTGACAGTTTCCCACTACTTTCAATCCCTTTCCTATAGTATTATGATAATTGTTCAGGGTCCGCTTATGAGAACATGTGGTACTCAGTTCACTGTTTCTGTGCTAGATCACTGAGTATTATAGACTCTAAATCCATTCAAGTGGCTGCGAAGTTCATAATTTTGTCTTTCTTTATGGCTGTATAATATTCCATCGTGTATATGTACCACATTTATTAAATCCAGTCTACTTTTGATGGGCAGCATGGTTGGTTCCATGTTTTTGCTATTGTGAATAATACTGCAATAAACATGCGTGCACAGGTATCTTTTTTGTAGAATGATTTTGAGTTCCTTGGGGTATATTCCCAGAAGGGGGATTGCTGAGTTGTATGGGAGGTTGTTTTTTAGATCTTTTAGGAATCACCACACTGTTTTCCACAGAGGCTGTACTAGTTTACACTCCCACCAACAGTGTAGAAGTGTTCCCTTTTCCCCACATCCTCTCCAGCATCTGTTGTTTTTGAGTTATTGATGATGGCCATCCTGATTGAAGTTAGGTGGTATCTCAGTGTAGTTTTAGTTTGCATTTCTTTGATGACTAGTGAGGCTGAGCATTTTTCCATGTGTCTGTTGGCTGCTTATATGTCTTCTTTTGAGACGCCCACTTTTTTAATAGGGCTGCTTGATTTTTTTCTTTTTGGCATGTTTGAGTTCCTACTCCTTCTACTTAAAAAAAGTTAACTGTAAATCAGCCTCCGGCAGGTCCTACAGGAGGTATTCCAGAATAAAGCATTGTTATCATAGGAGATGACAACTCCATGCATGGTATTGCCCCTGAAGACCTTCCTGTGGGACAAGATGTGAAAGTGAAAGACAGTGATACTGGTGATCCTGATCCTGGGTAGGCCTGGGCTAATGTGTGTGTTTGTGTTTTAGTTTTTAACAAAAAAAGTTTAAAAAGAAAAAAAAAAATACAGCACTTAAAAATAGAAAAAAGCTTATATAATAAAGATATAAAGAAAATAGTATTGCATTGCTGTATAATGTCTTTGTATTTTAAGCTGTTATTATGAAAGAGTAAAAAAATGTTTAAAAATAAAAGTTTATAAAGTAAAAAAGTTACAGTAGGCTAAGGTTTATTTATTACTGAAGAAAGAGTTTTCTTATAAATGTAGTGCTAAGTGTACAGCATTTATGAAGTTTACAGTCGTGGGTAGTAATGTCCTAGGCCTTCACCTTCACTCACCCCTCACTCACTGACTCACCCAGAGCAACTCTCTGCAGCAAAGTCCTGCAGACTCCATTCATGGTAAGTTCCTTCTACAGGTGCAGCATTTTTTGTCTTTTATGCCATATTTTTACTTTACCTTTTCTGTATTTAGATATGGTTATGAACACAAACGCTTGCCACTGTGTTACAGCTGCCTAAAGTATTCAGGGCAGTAACATGTTGTGCAGGTTTGTAGCCTAGGAGCAACGGGCTATACCATATAGCCTAGGTTTTGTGTTAGTACACGATGATATTCGCATAACAAAGTTGCCTAATAACACATTTCTCATAACGTATCCCCATCACTAAGTGATACATGACTGTTCGTTTAAAATAATCATTAATCAGGTCAGTATTTCTATCAAGACTGATGGCTCCTTGGAGATGCCTCTGTCACTGGCTGCCTTGGATTTGAACATGCTGACAGTAAAGTACATTTTCAGAGAGGCTGTAACATTAGATCTATTTCTCATGTGTTTTGTGAGACACATTTGCAGTGGGTGGTGAGTGTTCAAGATGGTAGGAACATGTCCATCAACCTTCTTTTCACCTGCTCTCATAACTATAATTGATGTAAAGATGTCTGAGGACTTATTTATGGTAGCAATTGCTGCAGTGTTCCTGATTTATCAGCAGCGAAAAACTTTAAAATATATTTTTTTAAAGGCTTGCCCAAATGGGGCTTTAAACTGTAGAATGCCAAAAAGTTTATAATGGCATTGTTTTAGTCCTTTCAAACTGCTATAACAAAACATCTTATGTAGGGTGACTAATAAACAACAGAAATTTATTTCTCACAGTTCTGGATTCTGGGAAGTTCAAAAGCAAGGTGCCAGTAGATTCAGTGTCTGGTGAGGGCCCACTTCCTGGTTTACCATGTCCTCACAGGGTAGAAGAGGCAAGGGGTCTCTCTCTGGCTATTTTTTATAAGGGAACTAATCTTATTGCCGAGGGCCCTGCCATTGTGACCTAATCACCTCCCAAAGGTCTCAGGTCCTAATACACCACCTTAGCTATGAGGATTTCAACATATGGATTGGGGGTGGGGGGGAACATAAACATTCAGACCATAGCAGGTATCCAGTTTGCCCTTACCTTGATATACTGACCCAGGTACTACAAATGCCAATGTGACCTCTTGATTTACTTTCCAGACATCAAGAACGGACCTTCGAGTTCCCATTCACTCTTAAATATTTAACATGGACCAGGCATAGTTCCCACGGCATCAGTCATAGTTTAAGGAACTACCCCATAACTCCAGGAGGTACACAGTATCATGGCCCCACTGTTCACAGGCCCCGGACTCTGGCGGAGCCAGATGCCCCCTGACAGTTCAGGAGAGAGAGGGTAGTGGGTACTAGGCAGGAGTAGGCATAAAAGAAATTAAGATCAATTTGCCGAGATGTTTGGTCCCACAGAAAAGAGAGTAGTGGAGGGTTTGTGCCTTCTCCCCCACCCCCCCGCCCCCACCAGCTCAAGATAGGAGAGAACTCATTTTAGAGACAGAGCTAAGAAAGGGGATAATAATTAGGATGTTACAAATGGAGACACTGTCCTCCTAAAATTAGTAAGGAATGGAATCAAGGATAGGAAGGAAACACAGCAGGGAAAGGGGAGACCCCTGTTCCTTCACATGAGTATGCAGAGATAAACAGAGATGCTGACACAAGTCAGTGCTAATGGCTACAGTGCCCATATTTTCTGTTTTGGTAAACTTTTATTTTTTTAGTCGCGGTCCCAACCCACTGATCATGACTCACTGCAGCCTCGACCTCCTGGGCTCAGGCAATCCTTCCGCCTCAGCCTCCTGAGCAGCTGGGAGTACAGGCATGTGCTACCATGCCCGGCTAATTTTTCTATTTTTGTAGAGATGAGTTCTCGCGATGTTGCCCAGGCTGATCTCAAACTCCTGGGCTCAAGCAATCTTTGCACCTTGGTCTTGTAGTGCTGCGATTACAAGCATGAGCCACCATGCCTGGCCAATAAACTCTTAATAAATATATGTTGTACTATAAGACGACTCTAGAATTAAACACAAATTTATATCCCAGCTCATTGTGTGAACTTCGTCAGGTTATTTAACCTCTTTGACTCTTAGTCCCTTTGTCTGAAAGTAGAAATCGTAATAATATTAACTTATATGTCCATCAATGAATGAATGGGTAAAGAAATTATGATACATACATATAATGGAATGCTATTCAGCCATGAAAAGGAATGATGTACGAATACTCAGTACAACTTGGAAGAACCTTAGAAACATTATGCTAAGAGAAAGAAGCCAGACACAAAAGTCCAGACTAGGTAAATCCATAGGGACATAAAGCAAAGGCATGGGGAGAGGGGATCATCTTTAATGGGTGTGAGGTTTCCTTTTGGGGTGATGAAAATATTCTGGAACAAGATAACAAGGGTGGTTTCACAACATTGTGAATGTATTAAATGTCACAGAACTTTTATGTTATATAAAATTCACGTCATTAAAAAATACTTTTAAAATTGTAACTTACAGAACTGTTCTGAGGACTCAATGAAAATATCCTTGTGAAATAGCACACCCAGAACATAAAAGATTCAACAAAATTATGAAATTATCTGTTAATAATATTGTCCTTTCAGCTTTTTAAGAAAATCAATGTCAATCTGTGTGTGTTTGGTATTTTTTTGGAAGCAAATAGAAAAAAATTAGGAGCAAGGCAAATTCTCAAAGTTTATCTTTTTAAAAGGATTCAAAAGAAATTTTTGCTTGTTTGTTTTGCTTACCACTTGTCACTACCAGGGTAGGAATAATTTCTGGTAAAAAAAAAAAAAAATAGATGTTTAGTAAATTTTTAAAAAATAGTTCCAAAATTGGAATTCCACATTGTAGCTTTGTTTTTCCAAATTCAGCTAAGAAGGTCTCCTGGAGAAGTTTGCTTTCCTGGAGGAAGGCGTGATCCTACAGACGTGGATGACATAGCCACAGCTCTCCGGGAAGCCCAGGAAGAAATTGGGCTGCGTCCTCAACAAGTGGAGATCGTCTGCTGCCTGGTGTCATTTGTGCTTGACGTAAGGGTTCTGTTAGAATCTCATGAGCCCCCAGTAGATCTGCTGTTCTCTTACATTTGTCTAAACATAACTCCAAAGAGTACTGTCCATAAAGTCAAGAGACTGAATTCTTATGTGGATGTTACCCCACATAAGCTAAGTGACTGTGGGCAAGCCCCCTTGCCTTGTTGGGCCCTTCTTTTTCCATCCAGAAATAAAAGAGTTGAATTCCATTCATGGTTTTCAAACTGGGCGCCACAGAACCCTGAAGCTGCTTCAGAATTATTTCAGTTACATTCCATTCACATTTACTTTTCTCCAGTATACATTCATTTTAAGAGTTCAGTTGAAAAAATAACACACACTTCAGTGTGCTGTATACCAAATTTTAGCCCCTTGGGGGTCATCCATGCATTACTTTTACTCTAAAGATATTCATTTTTATATATACTGTGGAATAAAGCTTCTTTTTTTTTTTTGAACTTGTTGAATAAACTATCATACACTTTATTTTATTTTATTTTTTTTAATTTTAAAATTGTGGGGTACAATTAAGGGTTAGGTATACAAATATTCATATTGAAGGTACCCTTGCTGATGAGGTGTGCTGCCCCCCCCAAAGCATCTTCATCTAACACATGAATTGAGTAGTACCCTGAGATCACTAGGCAGGATGTTTAAAAAATATTACTTTTTTTTTTTTTTAGTCAGAGTCTCACTCTTGTCGCCCAGGCTGAAGTACAGTGGCATGCTCATGGCCACCACAGCCTCTACCTGCTGGGCTCAAGTGGGTCTTCCACCTCAGCCTTCCAGGTAGCTAGAACTATAAGTGTGTGCCATCACGCCTGGCTAATTTTTGATTTATTGTAGAGATGAGGTCTCGCCAAGTTGCCTGGGCTGTTCTGGAACCCTTGGGTTAAGGCAGTCTTCTTGCCTATGCCTCCCAAAGTGCTGGGATTACAGGCATGAGCCACCCCACCTGGTCAAAAAAATTACTATTTGTAATTGCATTTTTGTTGAGTCAGGGTTTCCTTGATAGTATTCACCAAAACATATTTTTAAAATTTAGACAAAAAATGAATTCTGGGGCTGACATAGGCAAATCGAGTTCACCACAACAACCTCATTGTTGTCCTAATTGACTTCAAAAGGGATAAATTTGAACCTGGATAAAAGCAAAATATTATCAGTATAAATGTTTTAATAAGATCTCTAATTGTAATTCTTGAATAGATATAGATTTACAGAAAAATTGCAAAGATAATACAGAGAATTCCCATATACCCCACACCCAGTATCCCCTATTGTTGACATCTTACAGCACTGTGGTGTTCTTGTCACAACTAAGAAACCAGCATAAGGATATGACTATTAACTAAACCCCACACACACTCTGCTTACCTTTTACTAGTTCTTCTGCTAATGTCCTTTCTGTCCTGGATCTCATCTAAGATACCATATTGTATTTGGTTGTTATGTCTCCTTAGTCCTCTGATCTGTGACAGTTTCTCAGGCCTTTCTTATTCTCATGACCCTGACAGTATTGAGGTGTAGTGGTCAGGTATTTTGTAAAATGTCCCTGAACTTGGGTTTGCCTGATATTTTTCTTACGGTTAAATTGGGGTCGTGGTTTACACCACAGAGGTAAAATGCCCTCATCACAATAATGTCAGAGGAAGGTATACACGCTTTACGTTTTATATATTGTGTTTTCAGATACATTTTTCTTTCAAAAGAACAGTCTTACTGATGCCTAACAATGAGAAAACCAGTAGACTAAGCCTTCTTTATGTTCCATTTGACTTAAAGTCTTGTTGGTACAGTGTTGTGAAGATCAGTAAGACTGAGACAATGTCTTAATTGGGTCCATTTTTAAAATAGAAAGGTCAGCACTCAAGGAAGATTTCATTTGCAAGAAGTTAGTGACCACTCAATAAACGCTTGCTAAGTGTGCTTGTATGAAACAGAGGGAGACAGAGATGCGGGATTACAATAAGAAATGTGTCAGTTACTTCCTCTTCCATTGTGTTTTCTAGTGGGAACTGTTTTCAATTGATTTCTGTAAATCCATCAGCATTTGGGAGATTTATTTTAGAACTCTATTAATAAATTGAGACTGTTGGAAATTTCCAAAATGAGACTAACTCCATTCCCAAGGCCCTTAGGATTTACTGAGTTCTGAATGAAAGTGAGCAGAATACAGCAGAGTTCACAGGAAAGTGTTGGGTCTTCTAGGGGCCAGACACTCCTGAAGCAGGAGATTTCTAAGATGACATGACTGAGAAATTAGAATGAGCAAAAACTTTTTTTAAAAAATGGTGTACTGTGTTTGGAAGTTCTAGGGAGGGTTGCTTTGTTTATTGGCCCTCGCTAATTTAAAAAATGTATTACAAAATGCCATTTAATGGAACACTTGTAAGCACAATCTAATCTAAGTGCTTCTTAACCTGGGGTGATTTTGCCCTCCAGGAAACATTTGGTAACGTCTGGAGATATTTTGGTGTGTCATAACGAGGGACAGGCGCCACTGGCCCTTCCCCATCCCCTAAATTCACCAGGGGGCAAGCCATGACCCCACAAACTTTACCCCAGTTGTCACACCTTTGCGTATTTTCCTTTGTAAAGGCCTCTGAAATGTACCCAAGGGATTTTTCTCCTTTTTCTTGGAATATGACCCATACATGTCCATTTACTCATTCTTCTTCACGTGATCACCTCCAAAGCCTCAACTCCTACAGCATGTCGGTGCATGAGTTCAGTGGCATGTCCTAACTTCTCTGAAGTGGGCTCTGTCCAGGCCCCTTAATATTCCTCTTACCGCCCATTCTAATAGCATGCAGCTTCTTTGAGAGCCCTTGAAGCCTGCCTTATCCCCTGTCCCACAGAAGAAGCCAGCTCTATGGGATTTCAACTCAGCAAATGGACAAAATTAGACTTTTACTGGTCCTAGAATGTCTGGCAGGTACTACTTTTTTTCCTTCCAAAACAGACACCTGTGTTTTTAGAAATCACATGTTCAAAGATTCTGCCACAAATTTCCAAAGGCCCATCTTAGTTTTCTAAGCTTGAACCATGCAGAACATGCCTGACTTCTGTGAAATATCCAGTCTTAAGCCATTATCTCCCTTAGAGGCTTTGACTTTTTTTCCCCCACCAATTTCCTCAGACTCTGACATGCTAGTTCAAGGACTGGGACTGGCCAAGTTAAGTAAGTCTCATGTCCACACATTTGACCAATACTTTGGCATTTATGGAAAAGATGAGGACGTGCCCTTGGTAGGTGATTACATCTGTCTCCACTTGGGACAAACTCTGAAGTAATTCACACTCCAGTACACCCTGCAGCACCCTTGCTTGCCTTCTTCTCTTAACCAGTCTTGCTCTCCCTTCCCCTTACCAATTTCACCTGGGAACACTTCCTTGAGAAATCATTTGCAGGCTGGGTGTGGTGGCTCACATCTGTAATCCCAGCACTTTGGAAGGCAGAGGTGAGAGGATTGCCTGAGGCCAGGGGTTCAAGACCAGCCTGGGCAACGTGGTGAGACCTCATCTCTAATAAATCAAAAAATTGGCCAGGTGTGGTGGCACATGCCTGAAGTTTCAGCTACTTGGAAGGCTGAGGTGGAAGGACCGCTGGAGCCCAGCAGGTCAAGGCTGCAGTGGTTGTGAATGTGCCACTGCACTCTTGCCTGGGCGACAAAGTGAGACTCTGACTCAAAAAAAAAAAAAAAAAAAAACTAAGAAAGGAAAGAAATCACTTGCAACTGAGTCCTCTTCTCAAAATCCACTTTGAGGGAACCCATGACTTCAGAAACTGAGCATATACCCAGTGCCAGGCATGGCATTAGGTGCTAGTGGAACACTGCCTCTGCCCTCGGGTAATTTATAACCCCAGATTTCTTGCCCCCAAAACATAAAGTCTATGTTCCTATTGTTTCCTCCTGATTCAAATGTTGACTTTCACCATTATTTTGGTTAATGATCTGAGTTGTCTCTGTTTCTGAACACCCTTTGGCTGTCCCACTGATGATCTGCTGCTGATCTGTTTAACCTCCTCATCTCACCATAGTCCTGCCTCTGGCTTTTTCCACTCACCTTCACCTTCTTTGGGGATGCTCCAAGAACTCCAAAATTCTCACTTTCTTTTGTTGTTGTTGTTTTGTTTTTGTTTTTGTTTTTGAGTCAGAGTCTCACTCTGTTGCCCAGTCTAGAGTGCAGTGGCATGCTCATGGCCACCACAGCCTCAACCTGTTGGGTTCAGATGATCCTTCCACCTCAGCCTTCCAAGTAGCTGGAACTACAGGCATGTACCACCATGCCCAGCTAATTTATTGTAGAGTTGAAGGCTCGCCAAGTTGCCCAGGCTGGTCTCGAACCCCTGGATGCAGACAATCCTCTCACCTCTGCTCCCAAAGTGCTGGGATTACAGGCGTGAGCCATCAGCCCAGCTTAAACCCTCACCTTCTAATGCAAAGTAAAGCAGCTCCTATCAGCTCTTACACCTATACTGAGCCCCAGGCTTCCTTCTCGGGATTTCCAGTAGAACAAAAGAGTCTTTAATTGGACAGTACTCCTATTCATTTGCAAGCAGTTGTGGTTATAAATAGAAATCCCCCTCCCACGTAATATGAACATATGCTATAAAAATAGTTCATATATAATTATATGTATATAAGACACATAATTTTCTCTATATATACAATTTTCTCATAAGTCGGACTATGTCATAATTAATATTGTGTCACTTTACTTATCTGCTAACAAGATAGCACATCCTCATCTTTACTGGGAAGAAAAGGTGTCTATCCCAATCTTTTTGAGGGTTACATAATACCGTTTTTTTGTAGCTATAACAATAATTTTTGTAACTTAAATAGTCATCAATTGAAGAGTGATATCTTTAGAATTTTGGACTGTTGTTGCAAATAATGCTTAAGCCTTATATTCATGTTTTTTCTTACTGGTAGAAATTTATCATACAGATATACTCACACCAATGCAATTCCTAGGGGACCACATTTTTATGATATTACAAAATTGACATTTCAAAAGATTGTACTAGTTTATATTCACAGAAGATACTGTTTTCAAAGTTCTGTCATAGATGCCACCTCAGATAGGGCAGGCATTACCCCCATTTCATGGGGGGCATAAATTTACTTCCAGAGCAAGCTTTTCTCGTATCCTTACCTGCCTTCTTTAATTTTTGGCTTTGGCTTATTTTCTTACCTTGCATAGAAGTGGCATGACTTTAGCACTTGAAATAATATTACTTCACTTCTTAATTTGTGTATTTTGTTTTCTACTTTTAGATAAATACATTGATAACTCCAGTTGTGGGTCTTCTAGACCACAACTTCCAGGCCCAGCCAAATCCAGCTGAAGTTAAGAATGTGTTCCTGGTGCCTCTGGGCTATTTCCTGCATCCACGTGTCTACATCCAGAAACGCATAACAAGTTTCGGTCATCATTTTCTTCTTCATTGTTTTGAGTACACAAACCCTGAAGATGGTATGACTTACCAAATCAAGGGCTTAACTGCCACCTTTGCCTTGTTGGTGGCCTTAATTATTTTGGAAAAACGACCCACCTTTGAGGTTGAATTTAATCTCAATGATCTAAAAGCATCTTCTGAAAAGATATTCCTACAGCTTCATAATAACACTACAAGCAAGTTATGATTTATGAGAACAAGATCCAGAGAACTATCCAAGAGGCTTTTGTGTGTGCTTATTCATAGAACAACAGTAATGCCAGCTGTTAGAATTTGACAGGTGTGAATATTTTTTTCTGCAATATGAAGTTAAAAATTTTGCCTTTTTTCCAGTTGCCTTCTATTGTCTGAAAAAGCAAAAGTCTTCCAAAAGTGGAAAAAATGTGTTTATAGCATTGCATAATTTCACCCACAATATATTAATAATATTTTTCTTACACATACAAGAAATTGTATCTGGCACATAGTAGGCACTTAATAAATATTTGTAAACTATATGACCATGCAGCATTTATCTTATTTGTAAGAGGCTGTATATTTTTCTATCTGTTTTTACATGTGACAGAAGCTTATGGCCAACCATCAAAACCTATGTTCCCTAAAAACAAAACAAACAAACAAACACACAAGAAACTAAGTTCCCTGTCTTCTTTGGCAATAGAGTTTAAACTGGTTCCATAGCTCCCCATGTAGAACCAGCATTACCCAGAATCCCTTGCCATTAATTTTGATTCTGGGACTTGGTTTTTTTTTTAAAAGTTGACTTTGCAGGTCATCTCCAATTTAAGAGATAAGCCAGTTTCCCTGAAGTCCCTGTGACTCTTCTTTCTACGAGCTGCAACATGGACTTGTCTGCAACCCAGCCTTGACCATACAAATAAGGACAATTCCTGGGGGAATGGCAGAACCAAAAGTTTGGGTCTCTGAATGACTCTGTGGAGCGAAGTAACCCTTCAACTTGGGCTGTTCACTTGAGACTGTTACATCAGAGAAGAATAAGATTCTGTCATCTCACTGCCATTGTAATTTGGAGTCACTTTTCTACAGCAAAGCTGTAACCCTAACTAATATGCCCTAGTACTTGAAAATGGCTAGATGAATTCACCCAAACTTGAGGTGTTCCAAATGGTTAGAATTCAGGACAATGTGATACTTTGTATGTGGGTTCTGTGACATAAGCAGGATGCCCTTGGGTGATGGTGGGGTTTGGTGGTCTTCAGACCAACTGAAATTGAGGAATGTGAGAGGCTCATATGCCTACCGATTAGGAGGAATAATTATATATATCTAGATGGTAAGGACAGAAAAACAATGATTTCAAGCTCAGATCCTAAATTGAAAATCAAAACAACAAACATTCTGAATTGCATGTCTTGAGATCTACTGCTTCTTATGTGGGCATATCCATATATCGTGTTTTAGAGTTAACAGGGATTTCTTTGTTTAATTATGATATTTATTAATCATCCTGCCCAAGGTCAGGGAGGCTGGTGAGTCAAACAGCATATCCACAATTCCTTGATGGCAAATTTCACATCTTACTGAGTGCTGTTATTAGATTTGTAGGAAGTCAAACCATTTTAAAAAAAATAAGACTTTGTTGTAGCTGAAAATGTGATGCCCACTCTAAACCCATCAATCAGCCATGCAACTGTTCATTGCTGCTGAGTTTTTCTTTTCTGAGAGTTGGCAGCATCAAATACCTGATCCACTGCTTTATACCCATAAATGTTTAAATGGCACAAATCTGGCTCCGACCATGAAAGCAGATATTGGGTAAGCTTCCCTATTAACATTCTGTAACCAGCCCTGCATGAACAGGCCTGAACTGTTTCCGAACAATTATAGAAGCATTTGCAAATGTGTATTTACAATCTGACAGCAGTATAATTGTCGAGTAGATGGTTGACCTCTCTGGCAGTGCAGAAAGCTGCTCTTCCGAATTATTTGTTTATGCGAACTCCACAGACCTGCTTGGCCCAGCTGAAGTCTTCAATCTGACTGACACGCATGACTGCCTGATTTAGGGGACTGGATGCGTAGCAATGGAGATATTGTCCCCTCCCTTCTTCTTAGTGGTGTACTTTATGATATCTATGTTTGGAGTCCTAGTTAAACATCAAATCTGGCTCAGTTAAAAGGAGAAATTATTGGTGAGGTACAGATCTCAAGGAATATAGAAAGCCACCAAACTAATCAGCCTCAAGAAGGGAAGAGGCTGGGCGCAGACACAGCTAACTACCTCAAAACCAGAAGGATGTAATTCTTCTCTTTTGCATCCTACCATTATGACAAGAAATGTCTCTTTGCATTGATATGTACAGACATAGAAAAACAACAGACAGTCAGTGCTTCAGTCCCCAGTTCCTTGGAAAGGGCTCTCTGGCCGAATGTGGGTCAACTAACAGGTTTCCAGTTACCCACAATTGTGTTTAAAGGCAGGGGTCAGTGTAGGTTAGGATATCCCAAAACATCTACTCTCTCTGTAAATTCTGCAGATTCTGCCATCCAGACAGCTTGACTTTGTCTTCATTGCCACTCTGTAGTCTTGGTAAAGAATTGAATAACAGCACTGAGTCTGGCATCAGGATGCCTAGGTTTGAATCCCAGATTCAGCATCAGCCTTTAACCTTGAGCAAGTTACTCATTCTCTGTAGACCTTAGTTCTACTTCTGAGTAATGTGGGAGAAATAAACTTTCTGTTGTAGAACTGTCAGGGGATTAATTGAGGTAGCACATGTGAACCCTTTACTTAAAGCATACCAAAGTGCTTAGAAGAGTGCCTGGAAAATAGTAACTAATCAGTAACCTGTTAGCTTATCATAACTTTAACAATACATCATAACAGTAATAGGCACTGATTTTTCTAGTTCAGAGCTTCATCATGTTTCTATATCAGAGATTCCAGAACTTTCTCGGTTTACAGAACCCTTGACCTTTAGATTGAAACAGATACCTAATAATTTTGTTTGTTATGTAGTTAGGTCCAAACATCCTAATAACTGTTCATGCCTTGCTAGCTTGGTAGCCATTTGAAAATATAGTGTAGGTACATTGAAAGAAAAATACCATTTTCATCTTAAACTTAAATAGCTACAGTGGCTTACTCATGAGATGTGTGCACCAGTTGGGTACACAAGTAAATAGATGCCTCAAATACAGTCATATGATAAGGATGAGGGATACCTGACTCAGATTTGGGACTCAGGGAAACCATCCTGGAAGAGGTGGTGACTGAGCTGAGCCTCTGGATGAGAAGATGCTACCCAGGTGAATGGGATAGTGGGTAGCGATGATGGGGACTAACCTTTATTAAGTACCTATTATATACTTGATCCTTCACTTTGATTTTTTTCATTTTACCCTCACACCAGTTCTCCCTAGTGAGTATGTACTATTATTATTCCTAGTTTTAGACAGAAAACTTGAATGTCAAAGATGTTCAATATTTGCTCATGGTCACACAGTCCATAAATGGCAGAGCCAACATTTCAAACCCATGTGTATGAGTTTCAAAGTTTATACTCTTTCTACTATACCCACATACTCCAAGATGTGGCAAGAATGGAAGGTTAAATTTAAGTTTCCCTTGGGTCACCCCGTGTGAAAGAAAATGCAATACAAAGTTAATAAACTGGAAAGAGTACAGAGTTTATTTTGCCTTCATCATGTCCTCTAGCTTATTCAGCTGGTGTTGCACACAGTGAAATGAGTAATTAGCCAGGATGATTTTAATTAAAATGGAGCATACCAATTAATAAATGAAAGTGCTGGCATACTTGCTAATTTAACAACTCATTCATGGTGCCTGCTTTCAGTTAAATAACTGAGATGGAAAAGCGTCCCTCCACCCTTAAACAAGATGATTAAATACGATTCATGTGTATTTTTCTTGTTGGTTTCTTATTTTAGAATAGCATGCGTGTTTTTTTTTTTAATTCATTAACTTAAAAACTTTTCTTCTTGAGTCAGGGTTTCACTCAGCTGCCCAGGCTGGAGTGCAGTGGCATGATCAAGGCTTACCTCAGACTTGACCAACTGGGCTCAGATGATCCTTCTGCCTCAGCCCTCAGAGTAGCTAGAACTACAAACATGTGCCACCATGACTGGCTTATTTTATTATCATTATTTTTCCGTAAAGATGAGGTCTCACTGTGTTGTCCAGGTTGGTCTCGAACTCCTGGGCTCAAGCAATCCTCTCACCTCGGACTCCCAAAGGTGCTGGTATTGCAGGCATGAGCCAACTTGCCTGACTGAGACTAGCATAAGATTTTGATTAAATGGCTGGGAGTGATTATTACTCGGTCCAGTTGTCTCAGATGTGACATACTTGGTGTCCACAATGGTGTCCATGTGTATGTTCTGATTCCTGATTACCCTCCTACCTTCACCCATCCACTTCCCTGTGCCATCTTATGTTGGACACCACTCAGACTTTAGGAGCCAATTTCTCTAGCACACCTCTTCAACCACCCTCCACTTTATAGCATGGACACCACTCATTGCACTCCTTTGCCTATCTGTATAATACATGTGTATCTTTGTGCTATGGCAACCCTAAAACCCTGGAAGGGACAGACCCACAACCATGAGACTCCTCAGTCTGACCTCCCCTGGCCTCAGGTGAATGGACCAGGGACCAACGACCAACCCAAAGGTAGCCACTAATTTGATCGCCAGTAATCTATTGTGTGATCTACTTAAGTAGCTGACCTACAGTCTATTAGATTTTCCAAAGACTTTGAACTATGCCAGAAGATAATATATGCTTGGGAATATTTTGGCCCATGTGCATACTGATGAGGGAGCCCAAGAAGTCAAGAGTTTAAAGGTTAGTTGGCCAGTAATTGGTAGAAATATGTCTTTGCGCTCAGCAGTGGTTGCCATGTCAGGGATTCTACCAGATACAACTGAAAGAAGAAATATTTCCTGAAGCAACACTTAAAGGTCCTTTTTAAAGGTCTCATACTCAAGTCCATAAATTTTTATTTTATAGATGTCGTCT
Source organism: Tarsius wallacei (assembly GCA_963574415.1). Taxonomy (NCBI): domain Eukaryota; kingdom Metazoa; phylum Chordata; class Mammalia; order Primates; family Tarsiidae; genus Tarsius; species Tarsius wallacei. The sequence goes on from CAUYQG010097365.1 coordinate 22,477, forward strand.
TGGTGTGATATTTCCTTGACTATAACTTTCCTCATTTTTCATTTTACATCTTCAGACCTTTATTCGCTACTTCATCATGGTTGTCAATGGCATTTCCTGTGTTCATTTTTCCCTTTTTCATTTATTACCCATGTGAAACTTGAAGTTTTCCTTCTGATTATTTTCTTCTACTCACTTACTTCATGTGTGTTTCTTTATTCTGGGCTCATTTCATTTTCTTCCATCAGTTTTGAGGTTTCTACCATATTCCATGGAACCCAAATGGCATTCTGAAAAGTTGTCTACATTTTTTTTTCCTGGTTATAAATCTGTATGGTCTAGCACCAGTCTAAATGATAAATAAAAGATAGTGGAAACGTTTTACTAGAACTCTTAGCCCTGTTGTATACATATATCAATCCATCTTTGCCCCCTGTAGTGAATTGAACAGTGACCCCCAAAAGATACGCCCAAATTCTAACCCCAATACTTGTGAATGTGAACTTGTTTGGAAATAAAGTCTTTGCAGATGTAATTAAGTTAGTGATCTTGATGAGATTATCCTGAATTTAAGGTTAGCCCTAAATTTGATGACTGGCATCTTTATAAAAAAGAGGGGAATTTAAGACAAACAGATGCAGAGACACAAGGAAGAAGGCCATGAGAAGACAGAGTCAGATTAGAGTTATGCTGCCACGAGCCCAAGGAACACCAAGAACCACCAGAAACTGGAAGAGGCAAGAAAGGATTCTCTCCTGGAGCATTTAGAGGGAGTGTGGTCTTGTCAATGCCTTGATTTCAGATGTACGCCCTCCAGAACTGTGACGTAATGAATTTCTGCTGTTTTAAGTCACCAAGTTTGTGGTACTTTGTTAGATCAACCCTAGGAAACTATACACCTGCCTTTTAAAATAGCTCTCCATTTTGAGGAATAGTCTCCCCCTGTCTCAGGATTAGCATAGAAACAGGACACAGTTGACAATACAGCACAAACTCAGTTAATCAGATTTAGTCCCTCAGTAATTCCCTTGGGATTAGGACCAAGCGGCACCAGAGTCTGTCTGCCTGCTATTTGGAAGGAAGTATATGTGGATGTCTGTGTCCCCTATTTGCCCTGGAAAGCAGGAAAAGCTTGTCTGCAACAAGAGAACAAAGTCAGTGCCCAGAATGGAACTGTGGTGAAAGTCAGTAGTGTGTAGTGAAGTCATTGGAATCCCTGGATGTTTCCATGGTTGCCATGTAATGCTCCCAAGTTGCATAGCTCAACTCCCTAATATGTGTGAGCAAGCTTAGAAGGATTTCTATAATTTTCCTCTGAAAGTGTCCTAATACATCCTAAGTATATGTCTTTACATTTTTTATCCCTCTTCCATTCTCCTTCATCACATCTTGGGGGCCTTTAATTCTATTCTTTCTTAACTTAGAATGGATCTACCCACATGTAAAGTCTTCTGGAAGCAAGAGGGTATGGCGGGAAAGACTATGAAGACAGAAAATCCAGGGTTAGAATTCTGCCCTCATCACTAGATGAATGAACCATTGGATAGATTAGACCCATATACTAAATGCAAGAAAAACTGGAAAAATGAGCAACTGGCATTTTCATTTCTGTTGTGAGAGGTGGGCCCAGCCGACAAGGAAGAGGGGCATGGTGGGAAACCCAATGCTTGCCACATGTGGAGATGGAACTACTCTGACAGATGGAAGAAGATTCCTGCTTTCTTGGCTCTTCTTACCTTCTCTTTCACTCCAGTTGCCCCTGTCAATTCTCCACATACCTGTGAGGGGTATTGAAGACCAAAATCCTTTCACTTAGGTTTTGATAACATATATGTCCTTTGCATTTTTTTCTCTGTTGGTTCAGTAAACTCACACAAAAGCAAACATATCAAAGTCTGAATCAAAATTCCCAATAGTCTTTAAACCTGGACCATCCTTTGGGGTCGGGTTAGCCCACAAGATGACACTAGAGCCATACTTTGCAATATGGCAGCCACGAGACATGTATGGCTATAGAACACTTGCCATGTGCTTAGTCTGAATCGAGATGCTGTAAGCATCAAATACACACTGGAATTCAAAGCAGTACTGACTACATGGGGAAATGATAACATTTTGGAGCTGTTGAGTTAAATAAATTATAGTATGAACTTTTTTCTTTTTTAAAATTTATTTTATTTGAAAGATGTGGGGTACAATTCAGGATTAGATATACAAATGGTCATTGTACAGGTAAAGCTTGGGCCTCTCTTTGGTCCTCACTTTGCCTGGTTTGAGATCTGGTACCCTTATTATAGTATAAAAATGAATTTCTCCTGTTTCTTTGTACATTTTTGAATGTGACTACTAGAAAATTTAAATTTACATACATGGCTTGCACTGTATTTCTATTGGACAGCACAGCTCAAGATGACTCATCTGTGGCCAGGACACTAGGACACTGGAGAAGCAGTGATGATCTCTCTTAGAACCAAAATTATTGCACATGGACACACAGCACACTTATACCAATTATCCTCTGTCACCCATATTTCTGTATTGGTCACCTCTCTCTGTTGATACATCCTTGGGTATTCTCACTAAGGAGATTAGTTGCTAGACTCTTAAGTTCCACAAGGACAGAAACTGTACCTCATTGGGATGTTCATGGCCTAGTAGTGTCTGGCATGAAACATTCCCAATGTCTCTTATCTCAATGGCTCAACCCAGAAGTCTGAGTTGTTCTTGACACTGCTCACTATTGCCCTCACTCCCATACAGATGGAGTCAGTGCCTCACCTATATCCCTAGGACCCCGCCATTGCAGTGAGCTCCAGCCCACTCCCAACAGCCAGTGTTTGCATCTCTATTCTTGAAGGTTTTTCGCAAACCTACAGCAGGCAGGAAATTAATGTTCCCCACATCAACCCTCAACAAATGACTGATAGGATTCCACATAACAATAGTCCAGCTTCTTTGCCCCCTGGGTAGAAGACTTCTGAGCCATCTGTTCTGCACTTGAAAAACCAAACTAAGTGCCAGTTGCTCCCTGTGATAGCTGGCTTACCACCTCTTTTTATTGTCTGCCTTGCCTTCCTTGTCTCATTTCCCCCTCCCATAGGAATGTGTCCTATAGATTCCAGAGAAACTACTTGACTGTTTGTCTCTGGGTTTATTTCTAGGTAAACCCAAACTAGAGCAATCCTGTATCCAATCTGTCAGCAAATTCTGCTGAACTTCTATCTGTCAAATTTAGTTCTTCCTATCTTTACCGGCATCAACCTAGTTGAAGCCATGAACTTCTGCAAAATATCTATCTGTTAACTATGGCCCTGCACTATCTTTCTTCTACAGCTATTGTCATCTTCAACATTTAAATATGATCATATTTTGCTTGAAACACCCAGTGGCTTCCTTTTTATGAGAAAGACTAATGGAACTCACAAGGCTTGTGTTCTAGTTCCTGCTGCATGTGGTACCATGTGTCTCCTCCCTGTTCATCCCACTCCTATAACACTGGCCTTGGCTCAGTTCATGGATGCTACAGGACTCTTATACAAGCTGATCTTCATCTGGAATGATTTCACATTTCCCTTTGCCTAGTTAACTCTCTTACTCATCATTCAGAGAAGCCTCCTCTGGCACCTTATTAAGCCAGGTCCCCAGATTATAAGCTATCTTTGTAGCATGTGCCTCTCATAATTCCTGTCCCGTTACAATGATATCCCTTTGTCTGATCGATGCCCCCTCTTCCTCTAGACTCCAAGCTCCATAATGGCAGGATTGTGTCTTAGTTTTGGTCTATCACTGGACTCAAAGCACTTGGCACAGCACTTGCTAAGTAATGGATGCTCAATGGATATTTGCTAAATGAAAGAATATAGCTATATAAGAGAAAACTGTTTCTACTCATAGATAATTTGGTGGGCTAAGGAAAATTCAACCTCTTCCCAACAGACTCCCTGACAAAGGTTGACCTAAGGTGGTCCAGCATCACTGTAAATCACCCTGCATCCTCATATTTGCTGCATAAAGTGTGCAAAGTGCCCTACCAAAAATGGACATGTGTGAGTGGTTCTGATCTTTAGCCAGTTTTTGCCTCGTAACTTCATTATTCCTGTATCTAGCTATCTCAATGCATGTGAGCTACTAGAAGACAAGAATTAGATCCTCCTCATCCTTCTAGTTCCAAATCTTGCCCTATATATGGGGACCATGCCTCTTCAGATCTAGAAACACTTGACTTAAATCCCCACTGTAATTCCAGTGCAAAGCTCAATGTTCTCCTCAAGGTTTATTCAAATCCTCAAGGATTTACATTTCTTCTAATCACTTTTGGTTCAATTTCCAGCTTCAGTTAATCTTAGCTCTGCATTCTGCATATTGAGGTCTTTTCCCCTGCCTTTACCTTAGTGTCAACCCAAATCCAGGACAGAGAACGCTTTCTCCTTGTTTTTCCTGAGATGCCTTTTATATAAATTATTTACTGACTTTAGTTGGAGTCATGGCGACATCAGGCTGGTAAACTTCTACTGCAGCATGAGGGAGCAGAACTTAAATTTGAGAAATATTGTGTTTTCTTTTCTTTCTCTTTCTTTCTTTCTTTCGAATTGAAGTCTTACTCTGTCATCCAAGCTAGAGTGCAGTGGCACAATCATGGCTCACCAAAGTGTTGACCTCTTGGGCTCAGATAATCCTTCTACCTTAGCCTCTCAAGTAGCTGGACTACAGGCACTTACCACCATGCCTGGCTGATTTTTTTTTTTTTTTTTTTTTTTGTAGAGACTAGGTCTCGCTATGTTGCCCAGGCTGGTCTCAAACTCCTGGGTTCAAGCAGTCCTCCCGCTCAGTCTCCAAAATTGTTGGAATTATAGGCATGAACCAGCAAACCTGGCTAAGTATAGTGTTTTCTTGTTCTTAAAAAGTCACCCATTTCTGCCAAATCAGGTTGCAGGTCCATTCTGTACTCCATATTCTTGTTTTTCCCTTTCTCTTCTCTATTTACTCCCTCCACTAAAGTGCCACTTATTTCTTTGGCAGAAAGGTTACATTTGTTTTCCATTCATGACTCCATGAATCTCATGCCCACTAGGACCCACCTTCCACATTCAATAAGCTTAGCAGTGAATTTTTCTAAACCAGAAGAGTTTATTTGTGGTACATTGGTTTCAATTACACTTTTTCTCACTCCATTGGGTATTTTTTAATGAAATGACAAGGGTCAAGTGAGGACAGTCTTCTAGCAAAACCCATGAGCAATGGATTGAAAAAAAACATACTGTGCAAAACACATTTGATGGGTAAATTCACTGATGCTGGAAGAAGCTAGATGAGCCTGAGTAATGGAGAGGGGGGTGAATGATAAGATCAGAAGTGGGTCTTGGAGTAATAGGCTGCATTTGAGGAGTGAGCCTGGGGCATTTGAGAAGTGGGCAGGAGGGGGATAGGGCTAAGACAATGAGGGTCTGTCTATGGGGGAGACTGGGGAGCAAAAGATGGAGGCAAGAGAGAGTAAGAATGCAGAAAATGAAGAATTCCTACTGAAGGAATGGTGAGGATGACCTTTAGGAGGAGCGAAAGACAACAAAAAACAGTACTGAGTCACCAGACAGGAGAAGTGGGCATTGCCCCGGTACTGCTCATAAATACGCTGTGTGAATTTGGAGACACAATCAATCTCACTAAAGCTCAGATTCCTTAGGTGAAAAGTAGATTTGAACTAGTTGGTCCCCAAACTCCATTTGCTTTTGAAATCTCTAATTCTGGACTTTCTCCAACTATATTTAAGCATATTCAAGTATTGAAGCCGTTTTGCTTAATGTGTTACAAAGGAAAAAATCTGACTGAGAAAAAAAGAATAACTTTTTCTCTACTGTTTGAAGCTAGCAGCATACATAGAGTTTATTATGTGAAAATACCAATGTGGAGGTTAATTAAAAATTCTGACATTCAGAGCAGGGATTTAAGGCAGGAATGTACAAGTCCAGAACTCTGGGTAGAATTAGACAGGCATGTAAACATTGAACCTTATTAAGTATATATTTAGGCGTTAGAAAGGGGGCCATTTGGAAGCCAATATTCCAAACCCAAGGGTTGGTTGGCTTTGTGCATTTTGTTTGAATTATTACACATTTAATAGGATTTAGCTGCAGTGCCTCTCTGCTTAACAATCTGTTTCCTTGGCAATGCAATCCTCAGAGGGGCAAAGGCCATATGGAGAACATGGGTTATTTGGTAATTTAGTAAGTAAGATGAAAGGGGTAGAACTTAATTCAACATACATCTTTTTATCCCCCACCCTTACACACACACATACAATAAGGAAACAAGGAACTAGTATTAAGTACATGGTAGATACTTAATAGCTGGAGGGTACTATTATTATTATTATCAGAATTAATTTTATACTATGTTTTATATTACAAGAGGTTCCTAAACATGTTATTACTCTATCTGTCCAAAAATGCTCACCAAAGTTAACTATTCTTCTTCATAGTCCCATAGGTGTTTTCCTTGATTCTGTTTTTTCTCCCTCTTTACCCTCTTCACTCCATCAGCAAGCTTGCTCGTTCTCCCCTTGATTCATACCCCAAATGCACCCTGTTCCCCCATTTCTTCTGTGGCATCAGGTCCCAGCCTCAACCCCTCCCAACTGGACTGTCCACAGTTTCCTAACTCATCTCCCTCTTGTGCCTACTTCCCTTCTTCACCCAACACCCAGAGTGATTTTTTGAAAATATAAGTACCATCATGCTGCTACCTGGCCTGAAACCTTCTGGTGTCTTCCAGTCGTGCCTGTTGAAAAGTTCAGCCTTCATCCTTGCAAAGCAAAATCAGCACATTCTGGACTCTGCCCACCTCTGTCCCTTCTTGCTCTGGGCCACTGAGCTTCCCTCAGGACCATCTTTCTTCTCTCCCTAAAACATGCCAAACTCACCCCCACTGTTGGGCGTTACACTAGCCATCCCCCTCCCAGCAATGATCTTCACCCTGGTCTTTGCACAGATGGCACCAGGTTTAGCATCAATTCTCAATACACTTGTCCTTTCCTGAGAGTCTTACCCTGATGTCATCCTCTTTCATGCACTCATATTTTACTCCATTTCATATTTTATATCCCTGTGTACTTACTTGTTTTTCCTATGGTTTTGTTTTTTTAATCTCTCACACTAAAACACAAGCTCTGTGAGTACAGGGACATTTTATTATATTTTCTGTTAGGAACTCAATAAATATTTCTTGAATGGATGAATGAATTAATTTTGTCAAAAACTAGATGGTCAAGGTTATTTCACGACCAAGAAACAGGTCAATACAATAATGAACTCATAGCAGTGACTAGGTTTAAAAAAATTCCAAAGTACTACTAGTTTTTTATTATTTTAAAATATTGATAACTTTTTAAAATTATTTTTAAAATATTGATAATTTATTTAACCGATGGCCATTTTTAAACCACTTGTGAATCTTTATGTTTTAGAATTTTTAAAATTATCTATTGACTCACAGCTAATTAGTCTAGCTCTATATTTGTATACATTAGAAAAATTGAAGGCAACCTAGACACCAAACAACTTGTGAACTTTTAAATAAATTATAGAAAAGTTATAGAAAAGCATATATGATTCCAATTTTGTCAAATAGTTTTATTCACATTTCTCTATTTAGAAAGATATTCTCCCAAGGTGTTATAAATTGTCTTTTCAAGGAGGGGGTTGGATTATAATTTTATCTTTTCTTTTCTTTTTTTTTTTGTGGTGGTTTTTATGTTCTTGGATTTTTCTTTCCTGATTTCTCTAAAATGAGTATGTACTGCTTGGATAATCGGTAGAGGTAACTTTAAAAACAAAATTTTGAAAGGTATAAAATATAAGGACTTGGAATGTTTGAGTATGAGGAGGATTTTTTGTTTTTTTCTTAAAAACACAAAACCCCTCAAAACAAAAAACATAGTCCCTAAATAAAAAAAAGACCGGAAGTACAAATTCAAATTCTGAAACCAGAATTTTCAATTACTGACTTCAGAGAGGGTGATCCGATAAAGATAATCCTTAGTATATCTTTGGCATGCATCGGTTTAGCTGCCCAGGCTACACCTTAATAAAATATTCATGGCCTTGAGACCATCTTCCTTTCCTTTTGTTCTCCCTCCTACTCCATTCCCTGCATGCCCTACAATAATTTCACCCCTCTAGACCCCAGTGTATTGTATTCACATTCCTGCCATACAAATTGGCCATATATAAAACACTCTGAGATATTTGAGAAGGTTTACTAAGTGTAGGGAAGATATGTGAGGCTGCGACTCCTTCCTGTCTTGGGTATCTGTTTTCATCGACTAACTTACATAGGGGCTGAGCCATGCCCTGCAAAAAGAAATGGAAACTTTCTGGCAAATGAAGTCCAGCAATGCACAGGCATGTCGGAACATGGTGGGGGACCCCATAGCAAACAAGTTGCCAGGAGAAGCACAGGGCTCCTCAGAGAGAATCAATCTGAATGAATAAAACTTGGGATAACAAGCTGAGACTGGGCAGAAGAACCGAGAGTGAAAGGGAAGTCATGACGCAAGACAGACTGTGGAGGCTGCTTTGGCAGTTCGCATAGGCAGCCTTTGGTGGCAGTAGTGGTGGGGATGTTATCTTTATAAGGATAAAAATAGGAAACCCCCACAGGGCTCTGAGGGTCTTGCCACTCACTTGTCTTAAACAATTTGGATGGATATCCCAAGACCATCCTCTAAGACTGGCTCACTAAGATGGGAAAAAGCTCATAATTATGCAATATTTCAAGTCCACACGACCATCACAAGCATGCTGACCTAAAGATATGGGTTTAAATTATGGCCAGACATGGGTAATTGGGGAAAATAATGGAACTAAAAAATAATCCGAACCACCGTAATCAGAAGACACTTTCCCTCTCATTCTGCAGATTTTTAATACAACACAAAGTGTGAGCACGTTCATGGGACTCACAGATTTTGAAAACCTTCATTCCCTGTACACACTGATCAGGCAACTCTTTCCCATGGCTTTCTCTTTCAGCCACTCCTACTGGAAACAGTTAGGACTCAAAGAACAAATGATATGAACAGTTATGTGTAGTTACAATGCTTTCACTCAGTTTCTTGTTTAGTTGTCCTTATAATCCTGTGTGCAAGACTGAAACAGTTAGCCCTGTAGTACAGTGTCAGGAGATGTGGTGAAGTCCAATGCTTGTCCCAGAACTCCAGGTTACTTAAGTAAGGATTGCTATCGCAGAACTTATATTCCAGTCCCATCAATGTAAAATTTCCCATGAAAGGCCAAAAGAAGAGAAATCAGGTGCATTATTCTAGGGCTTGGCAGTAGCTGTATTTTTTTATCTATACAGCATGCTTTCATATTGCTGTCGGCTGTTGATCACCAGTACTCCCTGGTTACATGTTTCAATAAAATATTTTGCTTAAGCTAGTCTGAATTGGGTCTCTATATTTTGTAACCAAAGAAGCCCTAACATCAAATATAAATACAACCAACATCTTTGACTTCCACCAGTCATACCTTTTGAGGTTCCTGTCATAGACCCCAAGTGTTGATTTCTCTGCCTAGGCAGCAGATTTATAGATTCAAAGGATCTTACAGAGGTGGGGGAAATACAGTGCTATTCAGTCACTGTACCCTGAGAATTCTAGGCCATCCTAAGTCCAGATGACCCCTAGGAGTAACATTAAAACAACAAAACTCCAAGCAGATGACAGAATGGAAATTGACTGCCAAAGAATTATATCCATTCCTGTCATCACTGGAGGCAATCTGACAAAATTCATTAATTTCAGTTTCCAGTTAATAACACATCAGGAGAGAAACTCACTAATGATCTTTTTCATTTGGAACACGAGGCCATTGATGTTTGCAGGGCATGCAACACTGTTAAACTGATGCTTATGCTCAGCTAGTAGGGGAAAATAAAGTTATGTTTCTTGGACTAAGCTCCTCAAATAAATTCTCTTAACTATACATACTCAGGCCTCAGGGATAGCTAAAAGTAAACAATTAGATTATCTTGATCTGCTCACATTTTGCAGTTTATTGTTCCCGTATAAAATTTCCCTTCTCTTGCTCTGAAGTTGCTTTTGAATGAGTTAATGAGAAATGAACCATGGTTTCTACTATTTATTTATTGAATTACCCTAAAGTTTGATCGATAAAAATGAAATCATTAAGGGGCCAAAATATTTTTTAACATGAAATTTCAAACACTTAGATTATAGAATTCTGTTCACAGGTTTAAAGTCCAAAGGAAATAACCTACTCCCTCCCCACCAGCACTTTTATAAAAATAATTCTGTCAAGAGGATAAAAATGAATGAATCAGCCAACTTTTGAGAACCTGCTAGCTGTAAGTATAAAGACTAGGTCAATATAACAAGGCTCTAACAATAATAGCATAGGATTGTAAATACTACCACCATTTTCAAAGGCTTATAGGTATTGTTCTAAAGCAGAAATGGGTAAATTATGACCCAAACCCTGTTTTTGTAAATAAAATTGTATTAGAATACAGCCATGCCCATTCATTTACATATGGTCTTTGGCTGCTTTTATCCTACCTCTGTGCACACTGAAAATCAATGAAGAAAACAGTGGAGTTAAACTATACACTAGACGAATAGGCTTAACTAACATTCACAGAATACCTCACTCAACTGCTGCAGAATACACATTCTTTTCATCAGCACATGGAACATTCTCCGGAATAGACTGTATCTTAGGCCATAAAATAAGTCTGTATAAAAACAAAAAAATCAGAAATCATATCAAGTATCATATTAAGGGCTCCCCTCCAAAACTCTTTGTTTTGACCAGTCTCTTTTACATTTGTCCACTGCTCTCTCTACCCCCTTGCTACTCAAAGTGTGGTCCCTGGACAGGCAGCACCATTTTCACTTGGGAGCTTATAAGGAATGCAGAACATTAGACTCGTCTCCAGCCCTAGTGACTCAGCATCTGCATTTTAATAAGATCTGCAGTGATTCTTGTGCATATTGAAGTTTGAGAAGCATGGCTCTGTTTCACACTTACTCCATAGTTATCAGCTGTCATTCTTGTCCCATTACACCTGTTATCTGATGTATTAGTTTCGAATTGCTGCTAAAACAAATTACCGTAAACTTTGTGGCTTAAAACAACACAAAGTTATTCTCTTGAACTTCTAGAGGTCAGAAATCTGAAATCAGTGTCCTGGACTGAAAACAAAGTATTGGCAGGGCCATGCTTCCTTCAGAGGCTCTGGGAGAGAATCTTTCCTTTGTCTTTTTCAGATTCTAAAGCTGTATTCCTTGGCTCATGGCTCATTTCTCCATCTCCAAGCCTGTAGTGTGGCGTCTTGCTTCAGTCTTCACATTGCCTTGTGTATCTCCCTCTACTGCCTCTTATAAAGCCACTTGTAATTACATTTAGGGCCTACTTGCATAATTCAGGATGCTTTTCTACTTGAGGATCCTTAACTCAATCATATCTGCCAGGTTCCTTTTAAAGTAGCATTCATAAAGCCGGGTGCCGGAGACTCCCGGCTTTATGAATGCTACTTTAATCCCAGCCTGTAATCCCAGCACTTTGGGAGGCCGAGGCAAGAGGATTGCCTAAGCCCAGGGGCTTGAGACCAACCTGAGCAACATGGCGAGACCTCATCTCTACAATAAATAAATAAATAAATACTAGCCAGGCATGGTAGCGTGTGCCTGTAGTTCCAGCTACTTTGAAGCCTGAGGCAGAAGGATTGCCTGAGCCCAGCTGGTTGAGGCTGCGGTGGCCGTGAGCATGCCACTGCTCTCCAGCCTGGGTGACAGAGTGAGACCCCAACTAAAAAAAAAAAAAAAGCAGGATCCATAGTTTCCAGGGTTTAGGACATGGATATTTTGGGGAGTTATTATACAACCTATCATACCTGGGTCTCTAATTTGACACAGAGTAAGACTTGAATAAAAAGTTGGTTGCAATTTCTAGTCATTTCATGGATGTCACATTAGCATGTGGCCACCTGGAGATGCCTTCATGGAGAAAGGCAAGTAAGTAAATTGCCTATAATTTATCATAATCCAGTATTAATGAACATATCCCTTAGGTTCATATGTTTCCAATGGAAGGAATTAATTAACCTTGAAGGCTTCACAAAAGAGGTGGGCTGAGTCATAAGAAATGGTCAGAAATTCCGCAGGTCACAAAAACAAGGAGAGTCATTCCAAACAGTAGAAACAGCATTTGGAAAAGCATGAAAAAAGACATGAAACAGCAAAGTCCATTTAGGGAGCTGTAATAATTAGGGAAAATAGTGTGTGAATGTGAAGCCAGGAAGATCAGAAAATGAAGTAAAAGGAGTCAGTAAGAATCACATTAGGGAAAGCTTTGAAAACCTTACCAAGGAAATTGGTGTTCATCTTATAGATTAGAGGCTATCATTAAAGTATTAAAAATCAAGGCATTGGCAAGGTCAAGGATGAAGAAAGGTCATTCTGGTGACAGTGTAGAGGCTATTTTGCAAAAAGTTCAGAGTAATTAAATTAACTTTTTGGTTTATGGTAGGAATAGGAATAAATATCTGCTCAATATCTCTCATATGCACCATCACGCTTGAATTGCCAGAGAAAAAAGGGACCCAGAATAACAAGATGTTCTGTTCCAAGCAGTCGCCACTCTAGTTGGAGCCCGGGGTACAGCTGTTCAGAGGTAATCAACACTTCGGTTGATTTTTCAATTTTTTTTTTTTAACCAGAGAGGGGACGCCAGGTATTAAATGGCAAGAGAGCTCACAGCACAGCAATGCCTGGAGATACCTGGATCCCTTTAAGACAAGCTCAGTCTGCTCAGTGAATCTGAGTCAGGCCTGTGTTGATCTTAGTCATCTGCCTTTTTTTTTTGAGTTGTTGGAGTCTCACTCTGTCGCCCAAACTGGAGTGCAGTGGCCGCTCCCAGCCACCGCAGCCTCAACCTGCTGGGCTCCGGCGATCCTTCCACCTCAGCCTTCCAAGTAGCTGGAACTACAGGCGTGCGCTACCACACCTGGCTAATTTTTTGATTTATTGTAGAGATGAGGTCTCGCCAAGTTGCTCAGGCGGGTCTCGAACCCGCGGGCTCAAGCAATCCACTCACCTCAGCCTCCCAAGACGCGGGATTGCAGGCTAAACCACCGAGCCCGGCTTCATCTGCCTTTTTAATGGGCATCTTCAGGACATTCCAATGGTTAGCAGAATTGAGCTGTCCTTTGGTTGTCTGAGATCAGTGGACCATCGGGTTTAATGTCCACTGATAGACAGCCATGGATTTTCCTGGCTTGTCTGGAAATGGAGATGACAGTGAAGAAGATGATAATGACAATGATCATCTGGTCACTTACTACGTGTCCGGCACTAGCTTTACCTAAATGGTCTCCAATCTTTACAACAGTGTCCCTTTTACTATCGTCCACAGTAAGAATTCATGTTATATTGTAATGCAGGCTACACATTTCGTAAAACTATACATTGCCTGTAACCCACCGTGGCACTTTCTATTCCACTCTGCTCTATTTTATTTTGTTTTTTAAATGCCGGTCATCAGGGACTAACTTGATTTAGCAATCTGCAGTTTACAAGTAAAGGTAAGTCTGACTGCCACCTCCCTCCCCATCTTATTAAAGCCATTGAGGCTGAAAGGGATTAAGTGAAACCCAAGGCAAAATCAATTTCAGTTTGGCTGGAACTCCATGTTCTTCACATGGTGTCATTCTGATCCCCAGTCACAGAGCCTTTGCTGCTGGGACAAATGCCTTAGTGCAGCAGAGAAGTGATGATAACAATCACAGCAGTGACATAAAAAACAGTAAAAGGTAAAAGTTTTTGAAAATTTTTCAAAAGCAATTTTAATGTGAGGTCAAATGTGACATGGCATTGTTATTTATTTTTACTTTATTATTAGTTTTTTAATTTTAAAGACATGGGGTACAACTCAGGGTTAGGTATACAAATGTTCATTTTGCAGGTACACTTGTTGATGAGGTGTGCGCCTCACTCCCCTGGCAGTTTCCCACTATGGTTAATCCCACCCCCATCCCCCTTCACTGGCAGTTTCCCACTACTGCCAATCCCTTTCTTATGAGTGAGAACATGTGGTATCCAGTTCTTTGTTTCTGTGAGAGATCACTCAGTATTATAGACTCTAAGTCCATCCAAACTGATGTGAAGTTCATAATTTCGTCCTTCTTTATGGCTGTGTAATATTGCATCATATATATGTACCGCATTTATTTCATCCAGTCCTCTTGCGATGGGCAGAATGGTTGGTTCCATGTTTTTGTTATTGTGAATAATGCTTCAATAAACATGCATGTGCAGGTATCTTTTTCAGAGGGTGATTTGAGTTCCTCTGAGTGTATTCCCAGCAGAGGGATTGAGGAATCATATGGAAGGTCAATTTTTAGATCTTTTAGATCTTTTCCACAGAGGTTATACTAGTTTATACTCACAGCAACAGTGTAGAAGTGTTCCCTTTTCCCCACATCCTCTCCAGCATCTGCTGTTTTTTGGGTTATTGATGATGGCCATCCTACAGAAGTTAGGTGATATCTCAGTGTGGTTTTAATTTGCATTTCTTTGATGACTAGTGAGGCTGAACATTTTTTCATGTATCTGGAGCTGCTTGCATGTCTTCTTTTGAGAAGTGTCTATTCGTATCTTTTGCCCACTTTGTAATGGAGCTGCTTGTTTTTATTTTTCTTTTCAGCACGTTTGAGTTCCTTGTAGATCCAGATGTTAGGCCTTTGTCAGATATACACTTGGCAAATATTTTTTCCTAGTCTGTGGGCTGTCTTCCTGCTCTGTTGATGGTTTCTTTGGCTATGCAGAAGCTTGTCATTTTGATGAGGTCCCACTTGTCTATCTTATCTCTTATAGCATGGGCACTTGGGGTTTTGACCAGGAATTGGTTGCCAGTTCCAATTTCCATACGGGTGCCTCCTATATTTTCTAAGGTTCTTATAGTTTAAGGTTTTACATTTAGATTTTGGTCCATTTAGGGTTGATTTTTGTGTAAGTTGATGGGTAGGGATCTTGTTTTAATCTTCTGCATGTGATCAGACAGTTTTCCCAGCACAATTTACTGAATAGGTTCTCCTCTCCCCAGTGGTTGATGGTGGAGGATTTGTTGAAGACGAATTGGTACAGAAATTGAGGTTTTGCTTTTAGCATCTCTATCCTGTTCCATTGGTCTATATGCTTCTTCTTGAAACAATACCAGGCTCTTTTGATTATTGTCACTTTATAAAATAAGTTTAAGGTTTGAGACTGTGATACCTTCCACTTTGGTTTTTTTGTTTTGTTTGGTGTTTTGGTTTTTTAATTTTGGGGGTTTTTTTTTGCTGAGGATTGTTTTAGCTATTCATGATCGTTTATGTTTCCATATGAATTCCTATATTGTTGTTTCCAGGTCTGAGAAGAATGCTGCTTGTAATGTAATGGGTATTGCATTAAATCTGTAGATTGCTTTGGGTGGGATGGACATCTTAACAATGTTGATTCTTCCAATCCACGAGCATGGAATATTTTTCCATTTGTTTGTGTCATCTTTAATTTCTTTGAGCAGCGTTTTGTAGTTTTCATTGTAAAAGTCTTTCATTTTTCTGGTTAAGAAGATGCCAAGGTATTTCTATGTGTGTGTGTGTGTATCTATTGTGAATGAGATTGTGCTTTTTATTTAGGTTTCTGTTTGTTTATTGTTGGTGTATAAGAATGCAACTGTCTTTTGCACATTTATTTTATGCCCTGAGACTTTGCCAAAGTCCTTTATCAGTGCAAGGAGGATTTTGGCAGATTCTTTTGGGTTTTTGAAGTATAGAATCATGTCATCTGTAAAGATGGATAACTTGACTTCCTCTTTTCCTATTTGGATACCCCTGATTTCTTTCTCTTGTCTGATTGCTCTAGCTAGTGCTTCCAATACTATGTTGAACAGGAGGCGTGAGAGTGGGTAACATTGTCTTGTTCTAGTTTTCAGGGGAAATGGTTCCAATTTGTCTGTTTAGCAGTATGTTGGCTGTGGGTTTCTCATAGATGGCTCTTACTATTTTGAGGCATGTTCCCTCTATGCCTAGATGTTTGAGGGTTTTTATCAAGAAGCTGTGCTGGATTTTATCAAAAGCTTTTTCTGCATCTAATGATATAATCATGTGGTTGTTGTCTTTACATCTATTGATGTATTTAATTACGTTTATGGTTTTATGTATGTTGAACCTGTATCCTAGGGACGAAGCCTACTTGGTCATGGTGGATGATTTTTGAGATGTGTTGTTGGATTTAATTTGCTTTTTGAGAATTTTAGCATCTATGTTCATTAAGGATATTAGCCTGTGGTTCTTTCTTTGATGGTTCTTTACACAGCTTGGGTATCAATGTGATGTCAGCTTCATAAAATGATTTGGGGAGAGTTCGATCTTTCTCAATCGCCTGGAATACTTTCAATAGAATTAGTATCAGCCCTTCCTTATATGTTTTGTAGAATTCTGCTGGAATGTCATCTGGTAAAGGGCTTTTGTTTGTAGGCAGTTTTCTTATGATAGTCAATTTCCTGTGTTGCTATTGGTCTATTTAGGGTCTTGCTTTCTTCTTGTTTCAACCTGGGAAGGTTGTGTGATGTCAGAAAGTCCTCTATTTCATTTAGGTTTTCAAGTTTGTTTCCATACAAGTGTACATAGTAATCTCTAATACGCTTTTGTATTTCTTCAGTGTCAGTTGTGACATGATCTTTTGCATTTCTGATTGTGTTTACTTGGGCTTTTTCTCTCTTTTTCTTGGTCAGTTTAGCTAGGGGTCCATCGATCTTGTTTATCCTTTCAAGGAAACAGCTTTTTGTTTCATTGATTTTTTTTGTATTATATTTTTGTCTTCTATGTCCTGAATTTGGGTTTTTATTTTGGTGATCTGGATTCTTCTGTTGAAATTAGGGTCTTGGTGGTCTTGCTTTTCCAGCTTCCTTAGGTGATTTGCTAGGCTGTTAAATATTGATCTTTCCATTCTCTCCATGTGTGTTCATAGAGATATGAATTCCCCTCTTAGGATTGCTTTTATGGCATTCCAGAAATTTGGGTAAGATATTTCTTCATTTTCATTTTTTTTCTAGGAATCTTTTGATTTCTGTTTTTATTTCCACGTTGATCTAGGAATTGTTTAGCATCATGCTGTTTAGCATACATGTCTTTGTGGATTTGGGGGAGATTTTGTTGGTGTTGATATTTACTTTTATTCCACTGTGGTCTGAGAAGGTGCTTGGCAGAATTTCAATCTTATGGGATTTGTTTATGCTTGATTTATGGCCAAGGATATGGTCAGTCTTAGAGTATATTCCATGTGGTGATGAGTAGAATGTCTATTCTGTGGTTGTTGGGTAGAGTGTTCTGTATGTATCTATTATGTCCATTTGTTGATGGATTGAACCTTTTATCATTATGTAGTGACCTTCTGTGTCTTTTTTTAATTCTTGATAGCTTAAAGGGTATTTCGCCTAATATTAAGATTACAACTCCTGCTTTCTTTTGTGTTCTGTTTGCCTGAAAATTTGTCTTCCATCCTCTTACTTTGAGTCTGTGAGTGTCCTTTTTGGTGAGATGAGTCTCTTGGAGATAACGCATTGTTGCATCTTGATATTTCATCCAATTTGCCATTCTATGTCTTTTCAGTGGTCATTTAGTCCATTCACATTCAGGCTAATTATTGAGATGTGAGAGTTTATCCCTGCCTTGAGGTTCTTGTAGTGTTTGTTGTTGCTATTGCTGTTTGTTTATTTGTTTGTTGTCTTTCTTTTGGTTTTTGAGTTGATTTATGTGTGTTTTCAGTCTTTTTCCCACATTCTTGTGAAGGGCATTGTCTTTTTTTTTTTTCTTTCTTCTTCTGTGTTTAATATTTTCTTAGGTGTTTCTTGTAGATCTGGTGGTGTAAACTCTTAGGGATTGAATATCTGGGAAGGATTTTAATTTTCCTTCACTGATGAAACTTAACTTAGTTGAGTAGTTAATTCTTGGTTGAAATTGTTTATCTTTGAGATCTTTGAAGACTAGACTCCAATCTCTCCTAGCCTGAAGTGTTTCTGTAGATAAGTCTGCTGCTATTCTAATTGGTCTTCCCTGATAGGTAGTCTGGCCTTTCTCTCTTGCTGCCTTTAGACTTTTTTCTTTTATACCTACTTGTGTAAGCAAATTGCTATGTGTCTAGGAATTGGTCTTCTCATTTGTTGTCTTGCAAGGGTTCTCTGAATCTCTTGTATTTGAATGGTCATGTCTCTGATAAGATGAGGGAAGTTTTCTTGGATAATTTCATGGAATATTTGTTCCAGGGTCATCTCTGTCTCTCTATCTGCCTCAGGGATTTCAATTAATCTTAGGTTCGGTCTCTTGAAATAATTGCTCATCTCTTGGAGGTTTTGTTCTGTCTTTTAAATATTCTTTTCTATGTTTTTAACAGTTTGGTTTAGTTCCATATTTTGGTTCTCAAGCTCTGAGATTATTTCATCTGCTTGGTTAATTCTGCTTTCCATGCTTATCAGTTTATGTATTTCAGTCACTGTATTTTTTATTGTTGTTATGTCAGTTATCAACTCCTTCATTCTTTCCTCTTGTCTCTCCTCATTTCTATTTATTCTCTCTATTAATATCATGATATCTGGGTTTGTGATTTGAGACCAGTCATTCTGGGGGTTCTTCATCGTTTGAGTTCTGAAGTCTGTACTCTCAATTGTCCTCCCAGGAGCCTGTGTCGGAACCATATTCTTCCTTTGGTTTTTCTTCATTTGTGTAGGCTTTCTTTTCCCATTTTTAACCTCTTCTTTAACTCTGTTGTTCAGTGATGGGGGGGTAGCTTTTACTTCTATTTGCTCAGTCTCCTATTTTCCCTTATGTAGATCCTCTGGCTTTGTTCAATTTTGAAGCTGGACTGGGGTTGGGGAGCTGTGCTTTTTGCAGTTTTGAGATTTAATTAAGGGGGAAGCTGTGATTCAGAATCTCTCTGCTGATCCCAGTATCTACGGAAGGTGTGTGGACCCTCTGAAACCCACTTCCCACCACCTTACAATCTGTCCATGCAGTGGAGGTGAATGTTTCCCCCTGAAAGCAAAATGAGATAAGCAAAAGGAAAAGAATGGAAAAAATGAAGGAGGGAGTTGAAAGGAAGGTAGAGAAAGAGAGGGAGAAGAGAGAAAACAGACAGGAATACCAACACACTAATAAACAGAGAGACAAGCAAAGACAGAAAAAAACAAATAAAAATTACAGACAATCATACAAACAAACAAACAAAAACCCCTGTTGACATACTCACCCTCAAAAATACCCATACACAAACAGAAAATCTAAAAAAAAATTAAAATAACAGGAATGGCCTGGTTCAGTGGCTCAGCCTGTAATCCCAGTACTTTGGGGGGCAAAGCAAGTGGATTGCCTGAGCCCATGGGCTCGAGACCAGCCTGGGCAACTTGGAAAGCCTCATCTCTACAACAAATCAAAAATTAGTCAAGCATGGTAGCACACATTTGTAGTTCTGGCTACTTGGAAGGCTGAGGTGGAAGGATCACCTGAGCCCAGCAGGTCAATGCTGGGGTGGCCATGAGTGTGCCACTGCACTCCAGCCTGGGCAACAGAGTAAGACTTCAACTCAAAAAAAAAAAAAAAGAAAGAAGAAACAGAAACAAAGCAAGTACAAAAACAGAGACAAAAAACAAAAAGTAAAACAAACAATCAAATAAAAACAAACAAACAAAAACTTGCTCTGTGGCTGTTTCTGTAACTCCAGGTCCTTTCAGCTGCCACCACCACAATAAGGAGTGACTCCAGTCTCCAGGCCATCTCCTCTGCTCTCAGCACAGGCTGATAGAGTTGCTCTGAGTGCAGGTCAGATGCCCCAGGAACTACTGTAGGAGGAAGATGGATCAGATGCAGACACACCCAACTCGCCTGCTGCTGCTGCTGCTGCTGTCAAGTCTCCCACTCAGATCTGACGTGTCTGTGCCTGTTCCAGCATGGGGGAGCGGCATCTCTATTTTTACTTTATTAATTTTATTTTACTGTGGTAACAACTCATAACATGAGTTCTATCTTCTTAACCAATGCTTAAGTGTAAAATATGGTATTGTTGACTATAGGTTCAATGTGTTGTAGCAAATCTCTAGGAGTTACTTGAAATTGTATGCCAGTTGATTAGTAATTTCCCATTTCTTCCTATCGTAACACTATGGCAGCCATCGTTTCACTTTCTGATTCTATGAATCTGACTATTTTAGATACCACATGTAAGTGAGAGCATGCAATATTTGTCTTTCTATGACTGGGTGATTTCTCTCAGTGTAATGTCCTCTAGCTTCACTCATATTGTCACATATTGCAAAATTTTCTTCTTTTTAAAGGTTTAGTAGTATTCCATTGTATGCATATGCCACATTTTCTTTGTCTACTTATCTATCAATGGGCATTTAGGCTGTTTCCACCTCTGAGCCATTGTAAATAGGGTTTTGGTGAATACGGGAGTGCTAACATCACTTCAAGGTTCTGATTCCAATTCTTTTGGATAAATACCCAGTAGTAGAATTGTTCAATCATATGGTACTTCCATTTTAAGCTTTTGAGGAACCTCCATACTGCCTTCCATAGCAGCTGCACCATTTTGCATTCCCACCAACAATGTGCAAGGGTTGCAATTTTTCCACGTCCTTGCCAACACTTGTTGTCTTTTGTAGTTAACACATTTTTAAGTCCTTACTACATACAGGGTTACCATTGTACCAAGTGGAAGTGTAATGTGCTACCAGATTTAAATAATGAAGAAATAACACCTGAGAGATCGCATGATGCAATGACACATGGACTAAATCAAGAACTGGAAGTTTTGGATTTGCTTAATTCTCATCCCTGATTCCTATTAACCAATTCTAGCCACAGTTCACTCAGTGGTCTACAGAGATCATAACTCACTGGTCCCCAGCTAACAACCATCCTTCCTAATAGTTATACTAAAGTACTAAAGCCCTTTGTAAACTATAGAGATGTCAGTTCTTTGTTTACTATTCTTGAAAGGCCCACTTTGCAAAGAGATTGGGAATGCAAAGCCCTCAGCTTTGTACTTTCATCAAAGAAGACAAATATGAAAGTCATGATATTCCTTGCTTCAGAAAAAAAGGACCTGACACCACACAGCATTGTGCCATAAAACAAAAATCTTGTTTCTTTCCAACAAAGCCAATGCAGCTATCTGGTCACCTAACTAACACGTGCCTACAGGTAGGGATTTTTCCCTTTCAGGAGAACTTGTGATGTCAGTGTCAGGTCCTAGAAATCCACTCCCACCACCATCCACCCAGGAAAGACAGGAATACAGGAATATTTGACAGAAAATGCTCTTGGCTGAGCAAGTTTGAATCTCTAATCATGCAATTTATGCCTGCTCTTAGCTTTTCTGGTTAGCCCTTTGCTCATAAAAACTTAGGGACAAAGGCAAGTGGCTATGGAGTGAGAAATCCAGAGTCAAATACCAGAAGGAAACTCTCTACAGAATGGGCCCTGATGGACATACACCAGAAAGTTTGCCTATAGAGACAGTCAAAACTGGCATGCACAGGAAGCATCGGACAATCTAGATTACTCTTCCGCAATGTCCCTGCACTGTCCTCCTCACCTCCAATCTTTGTTCACACCATCCCTTCCTCATCAATGCCCCCTCCATACAAATCTCACCAAATCCAGGTAATCTTTCAATGCTGCCTTCTCTATAACCTCCTGTTACACCCACCTGTGATCTTTCTTTTCCCTTCCTCCTTCCCTTTCCCATCCCAATGTTGGTTCCATAGCACTTTTGTGGCACTTTAACCCACTTCAACAGAAATGTAGATTCCAAGATTCCAACACTCTAAATCCCTTGAGAGACATAACTGCATATAGGGCAAAGAACATGGATTCAAATCCTGCTGTGCCTCTCACCAGCTGTGTGAGCAAATTTCTTAACCACCATGCCACACAGGATCCTGATGTCAAGAGACTAGGATCTAGGTTACTGTATTAGTTTCCATCCTGGTTCTGGCACATAGCAGCTGTGTGATTTGGGGCAAGTCACTAATCTCTCTAAGCCTCAGCATCCACATCTGTAAGTTGAAGAAATAGCAGTGTCTTCTTCCCAGAACAGTTGTGAGGATCAGTGAGTTACTAGGATGGATACAGTGGATGATAATACCACTGGCATCCAAGGTTTAGTTTCCCCATCTCGGGACTGTCGTGAAGATTGAGGGAAAGGCTGTCCGCAAAGTCCATGGCAGTATGGGTGGCTCAATCCATGTAATTCGTGACCTTGACTGGTGAAAAAGGCAGCCCTCCATTTTTCCTGCTTATTCTTGGGTACCATCTCTGTGCCTAATGATATATTTGGCATGTAGTAGATTCCTGGTTAGTATTGGTGAAGAATGCCAACTCAGGAGCAGGTTAGCCAACACTCCAGAGGGCTGAGGGGCCCAGGCAAGACAAAGCTCCTGAGTTGGCTCACAGGTAGGGAGAAGATGCAATGGGAAGTTAACTTGCAGCCTATAGGGAGTGTGCAGGAAGTGTGGGGCTGGGGTAGTATAGCCAGTGTTCAGCTGGTGAAGATTTACCTCACACCTCTCTGAATTCATTTATTTATTAATTCATTCATTTGCTAGCAAAGCAAGGCTTCTCCTTTCCTTCTCTGAGCTTACTAAGCTCCAGGAAAAAACTTCAACATCTCCCTTTGAAACACCAACTTGGCCAGACTCAAAGGCCTTAACTCCAGGCTTTCAAAACAGCAGAGTCATGGGGACTGACCACTCTTTCCTGACGGCCTCCAGGGCAAGGGGCAGGGCCAAGGCTGATTTGGAAGTTCCTCTGCATACAAGGCAATGGGGGCTCAGAGCCAAGTTCCTGCACTCCAGCCTCAGTCCTTCTCACATTTGCTGTGTGCTTTTGGATGAATCACTTTACTGCTCAGGGTAGATGATGGTGTGTGTGTGTGTGTGTATGTGTGTGTGTGTGTGTGTGTGTGTGTGTGTGTGTGTGACAGCATTTATGTAACTATGACACTGCTATGTGTGTGTGTGTGTGTGTGTGTGTGTGTGTGTGTGTGTGTGTGAGACAGCATTTATGTAACTATGACACTGCTATGAGCCAAGTCTTCACACCCTGCCTAGGGCCGTGCACTCATGATCTCCTTCAGTCTTTGCAGTAGTCCTCTAAGGTAGAGCTAGGATTTGAACCAGAGTTGGTCTGACCCCAAAGGCCACGATTTTCATGGTTTTCTCAAAAGCCAATCCACTTGTGAACCATCTCTACAAATTTTGTCAAAGTTACGTCCCACCTCTACTATGATTTTCAAGCTTAAATGCAATTATTTTTCAAAGGAAAATCAATTTCACTACCATGGAAGAAAAACCACATCACTTTCCACAGAGAAGATAAACTGAAAAATGAAAAACAAACCAATATTATAAAATTCTAGCCGGATACAGTATTGGTATCTACAAGTACTAGTTTGAAACTCATCAGAAAACAGACTATCAAAGATATGGGCAAGGTTAAGGGAAGCTAACAAGGAGCTGGCAGCAGTAGCAGCAATTATCCACTAGGCTGGTTTTGCCAGATTTAGCAAATAAAGATACAATATGTCCAGTTAAATATGAACTTCAGAAAACAACAAATAATTTTTTTAGTACAATTATGTCTCTTGCAACACGCGGTCCCTATTTGTACTAAAAATGATTTGTTATTTATCTGGAATTCAACTTTCAATGGACGGTCTGTATTTTTTGAGCAACACTACCCTGGGAGTGAAAGAGTTAGGAGAGGGGTTGGTTATTAGAAGACACAGGGAAAGCGTATCTATCAGGGAAGGGCGGCCTAGGGAAAGTTGCGTATTTTCTTAGAGGGATACATCCCAAACAGGATGGGGATAAGGATTCTGGACTCTCTCTCCTTGCCCAGTCTTCCAATTGTCTTCTGGTATTTCTGATTATTAGAGTAATTCAGAAACTAGAGGGTAAGTGAGAATGTTGACCCATTCAAATAGTTTCCATGGAGATCAGCCTTCCAGGGCACTGATCAGGGTGTGGAAAAAAGAAAGAAAGTGGATCTAGAGGTCACATAGAAGATACTTAGCACACCTCCTAGGGATTGGAGCCTGAAGTCTAATCTCTCACGGTTCAAATAACAGATTACCAAGCGTCAGAGAGGTCCCAAATGTTTGCTAGCACC
Source organism: Tarsius wallacei (assembly GCA_963574415.1). Classification (NCBI taxonomy): domain Eukaryota; kingdom Metazoa; phylum Chordata; class Mammalia; order Primates; family Tarsiidae; genus Tarsius; species Tarsius wallacei. The sequence goes on from CAUYQG010097365.1 coordinate 46,678, forward strand.
CAACTTGATACTTTCTCCCTTCACTTGGTGAGAAAGTATAGAAAATATTATATATATATATTATTTTTTCTTTTTTTTTTAAAGACGTGGGCTACAATTCAGGATTAGGCATACAAGTGGTCTATGTACAGGTGAAGTTTGGGCCTCCCTTTGGTCCCCACTTTGCCTGGTTTGAGATCAGGTATCCTTATTGATGTTGTGCTCACCCCCCTCCACCTCAGCAGTATCCCACTACCGCCAATCCCTTTCTTATAGTATTATGGTAAATGTTCAGGGTCTGCTTATGAGTGAGAACCTGTGGCACTTTGTTCTTTGTTTCTGTGACAGACTGCTGAGTATTATACACTCTAAATTCATCCAAGTTGCTGCGAAATTCATATGTTTGTCCTTCTTTATGACTACATAATATTCCATTGTGTATATGTACCACATTTTTTTAATCCAGTCCAGTTTCAATGGGCAGCATGATTGGTTCCATGTTTTTGCTATTGTGAACAGAGCTGCAATAAACATGTGTGTGCAGGTATCTTTTTTGTAGAATGGTTTGAGTTCCTCCAGGTATATTCCCAGTAGGGTGATTGCTGGGTCATATGGAAGGTCAATGTCTAGTTCTTTTAGAAATTGCCACACTGTTTTCCATAAATGTTGAACTAGTTTGCATTCCTGCCAGCATTGTAAAGTGTTCCCTTTTCTCCACATCCTCGCCAGCATCTGTTGCTTTTTGTTTTCTTAATGATGGCCATTCTTACTGGGATTAGGTGGTATCTCAATGTGGTCTTGATTTGCATTTCTCTGAGGATTAGTGGAAAATAATTTTTTAAAAGGAAAAATTACTTTCTCACAAAGTGACCAGTGTTATTTAATGTCATGGCAATGTGCCACTTAAACTTATCCTGTGTACTTCTAATTGTATGTGCCCCACATGTTGGGAAACCCTGCTGTATGGCAAACCACTGCAGGGGTGGGACTAGGGGCTGGAGTGGCAGGCGCACATCTCACATGCAAAACTTAAGGAGGCATCAAAAACCATAGTCATCAAATAAATAGTAGTCTAATGCATTACTTCTTAAATCAAAATTGGTGCAAAAATTCATGAGGACTGAATTATCAGTATTTTAAATCAAGACAGGATCCACCCTCTGCATTTGTACAACTCCGTCTCACTTGCTTTCCTAACCTACTGTAGTAAGTTTGACTATTGTTAAGTAGTGTCTGGCATTGGTAGTAATAACCTTTTCACATATGAGGAGTACTCTTTACCGTCCCAAAATATTATTAGCATCTATTTACCTCATTTTAAGTTCCCAGCAATCCATGAGGGACCCAGGAAAAGGAAAGTCATTCCAGTTTTGCCACCCCGGTGTGTTGGTTTTAAATCAGAGAGACCTGGGTTTATTTATTTATTTTTTGTTTTTTTGTTTTTTGCTTTTTTGGGTTTTTTTGAGTTAGAGTCTCACTCTGTCGCCCAGACTGGAGTGCAGTGGCCGCTCCCGGCCACCGCAGCCTCGACCTGCTGGGCTCCAACGAGCCTTCCGCCTCAGCCTTCCAAGTAGCTGGAACTACAGGCGCATGCTACCACACCCGGCTAATTTTTTGATTTATTGTAGAGATGAGGTCTCGCTTGCCCAGGCGGGTCTCGAACCCGCGGGCTCAGGCAATCCACTCACCTCAGCCTCCCAAAGGCGCAGGATTACAGGCTGAGCCACCGAGCCAGCTCAAATGTTTTTCTTTAAAATAGAAAGCGATAGCCAGGCTCGGTGGCTCAGCCTTTAATCCCAGCACTTTGGGAGGCCAAGACGAGTGAATTGCCTGAGCCTGCTTGTTCGAGATCATCCCGGGCAACTTGGCGAGGCCTCAGTCACGCCAACTTAAAAAAAAATTAGCCGGGCGTTGTAGCGTGCACCTGTAGTTCCGGCTACTTGGAAGGCTGAGGCGGAAGGATCGCTGGAGCCCAGCGGAACAACGTTGGGGTGGCCATGAGTGTGCCACCGCACTCCATCCTGGGCGACGGAGTGAGACTCCAATTAAAAAAAAAAAAGGAAGAATTCCTACTTCAGCATTACAGTAGGCATTGCAGTATCACAAATCTGGGTTGATCTGGCCTTCCTGGTGCACAAACCATCTATTTTTTTTTAGTTGGAGTCTCACTCCGTCGCCCAGGACAGAGTGCGGTGGCACACTCATGGCCACCCCAACGTTGTTCCGCTGGGCTCCAGCGATCCTTCCGCCTCAGCCTTCCAAGTAGCCCGACTAATTTTTTGATTTATCTTAAAGACGAGGTCTCGCCAAGTTGTCCGGGCTTGTCTCGAACACCTGAGCTCAGGCAATCCTCTCACCTTGGCCTCCCAAAGTGCTTGGATTATAGGCTTGAATCACTGCACCTGCACACAAACCGTCTTTATCTGGGGGGTGGGAGGAAGAAACAACCAGCCTAGTATTATACTTTGCATTTTATTCATTAAATAGGAGTATGCCTCGGAGTAAAATCAAAATAGGCACAATTTTGCGATCTGAAAAGCCACCTGCTGTTCTCCCAGAGCTACCTCGCCAGCTTGAAATTACTCTCATTAATCCATCCTGGTTTACCAGGCTGCTGTAAACTCCTTCTCTTCGCTTCTTGTTCGTGAGCGATCAAGGCTTTGCTTAACCTCATGACTCCCCGCTACCCATATTTCAACCCCAGTTCTAATTTTAAGCCTAAAAATTTTGGGGGCTGCCTGGCTAGGAGAAAATCATGCTCCCGGTGGGTACTTGACCACTCCCTTCAGTGTCTACATTTAACGGCTGCTGCAGCAGCAGCTGCAATCCGTCCGTGGCAGGAAGGAAAGTGGCGGGTAAAGGGGAGGTCAGGAAGAGAGCGAGCCAGCAATCTAACCAGACACCGGATGGAGGTAAGAGACGTGTTAATTACACGGTCTACTTAGGTCACACACTGATAGGCAAATCACTATCCCGGGCCCCCAGGAAGGCCTTTCGTCCTTGGTATACTCAACTCATTCTCAGCCCCAAGCCGCCACAACCCACATTTCCCCTCCAATCTGCAATCCGTTCAAGACGCCAGCAGGGCGCAGGCGCACACCAAAACGCTCCCGCCCTCGCTCCCCCACGGGGGCGGGGCCTGGGTGCTCTCCGTTCAAACGCCCTAGAATCGTGAGTTTGGCGTGCAAGAGCGGAAGAAACCCGGTCGGGGACCCGGAAGCAGTCGCTTCAACTTCCGGGAGGGGCTTGTACGCCTGGTGCGGGAGCTGCGGGGTCCAGAGACTGTGCTTGAAGTAGCGGGTGTACCAACATGTCCCGTGGTTCCAGCGCTGGTTTTGACCGCCACATTACCATTTTTTCACCCGAGGGCCGGCTGTACCAAGTAGGTGAGTGAGCCAGGTCCGCCTGTGGTCCTCCTGAATTGCCCTGTCATGGTACGGCCTGGAGCAAGCAGACGCGGCACGAGCTTAGTCTGAGGCTGAAGCAGGGCTGGAACTGAGAGACGAGAGAGGCTGAGGCAGGGTTGAGTACCGCGGTGATCCCACCCCGTCTGGAGGCAGGGATCGGTGGCCTGCAGGCGGAAGGCCTGGCTGTCTTCAGGGCGAGCGGCCGCACTGCCTGGACACAATGAAGAGTTAAGGAAGGTAGGACTGTAATGTCCGGCGACGGCTTCCTGAGGCCCCTTCGGTTGTTGCATCTGACTTGGGTAGGCCCAAAGTCTGTTCTTTTCTAAAGGATAATTGATTCCTAACCTTTCCTGTTAAAAGCCCCCTCTCCATCTTTGCAGCATGGACTTCCTTGTCCTGTGGTTAATTCCACACGGGTATTCAGAGCCTGCTGTGTACCTGGTACTTGGCTGGTCCTAGGAGACACAAAGAGGAGTGTCACACCCTCTCTGAGACCTACGCCTTGCTTCTATACACTGTATTGTGAACTCTAATCATAAAAGCATAGTCTTTAATGTTTCCCAGATTTTGAGAGTAGAAAGACTGAATATAGTGTTACTTTAATAGTTTAGAAAGATATGGAAGAGAATATATATTTAAAAACAAGTTTAATGTATAGACACAATGATTTTAATCTCTGTAACACATTCCCTCTTCTATTTAGGGCATTAACTAGACATTGGTAGGGAAAAGAAAGTGAAAGTACAATTAGTATGAGCAAGCAGTATAGTGATAAAGAGTACAGGCCCTGGAGCCATACCTGGTTTCACATCCCTGCTCTGCTCCATACTAGCTGCCCTGGGCACCTGCCCAGGTGTGAAACCTTAGCTTTAGTTTCTATTTGCACAGTTGGGCTAATAATAATTCTTATATGGTTGTTTTGAGGATTAAATAATTTTTTTTCCTAACTGCAAAAGAGGCAAACAACAAGTACTTCTCGGTCCATTTATTTGTGAAATTTATGACTCTCTCAGTCATTTGTTTCTCCATGACAATATACCTCACAAACATTTAGTGAGGGCTTACTGTAGGCGGGACACTGTCCTTAGTGGTTTACATCTATTAATTAAATCCTTAGAGCCCTATAAATTGGGTGGAATTATCTCTATTTTACAGATAAGTTTTCATGGTTGGTATGGAACAAGGACTTAAACCCAGGAATTTTGTCTTCAATACACAATACCAATTCTATATTTTATTTCCAATCTGTCTCTACCAGGCCATTTCTGTTGAGCTCCCTGTCAGCATGCTCCCTTCATACAAGCAACCAGGGGGTGTATACATCCACGTGGTAGGCAAACCCAAATAACTACTCCTTTCCTCCTTTGCCATACCTGTCCAGCAAAAGATGAACAAGCAGAATAAGAGGGTCTAAAAGTAGGCTGAATTTGGCCCACTAGGGCCTCAGTTTCCCCAATGGTAACAGGCAATTCCTGAAATGAGATTTCAAAGCTATGGGCCCTACAATTATTTATTTTTGAGACAAGGTCTCTCACTCTATCACCCAAACTGGAGTGCAGCTGCACAATCATAGCTCACTGCAGTCTTGAAATCCTGGGTTCAAGCAGTTCTCCTTCCTCAGCCTCCAGGGTAGCTAGGACTACACATGTGCACCACCACTCCTGGCTAATTTTTAAAAAATTTTTGTAGAGACAGGGGTCTCGGTATGTTACCCAGGATGGTCTCCAACTCCCAGCCTCAAGCGATCCTTCCACCTTGGCCTCCCAAAGTGCTGGGATATAGGCAGATATCTACAATTTTTAATACACACATGCATGCATACACAAACATACAACTTGCATATGTACATTAAAAATATTTCAATCATTACCAAAAGGTAAAAAATTAAAAGCAAGTCTCTTTACTTACTGGAAGCAAACACTATCAATAATGTTATGATTGTAAATTGTTTATGGTTAGCATTATAGCTTTTAAATTTACACCTCTATTTTTTGATAATCACCTATAGACTACATTTACCTTTTGAGTCCCCAGTATGGAAGATGAGGAGCATACTTAGCTTTCCATTAATCTTTTCTTTCCTCACCACCACCCCACTTTTATTACATTTTTTTCCACTGTCAATATTAACAATATCTATAATTTTTATATGAGCTGACTTTGGAGGGTTCCAAGTTCATAACCTATTAAACAGCATTTACAAGATTATGATTATATCCACATATTTTACTGGAAAACTAAGCATGAATGGGCTCACAGAAAGGGAAATATTCCATGCCTAAAGAGCTACTAACCTAATAGACCAAAAAAATGAGCCAGAGAAGCAAATAAGCACTAATAACATTTACTGAGCATTTAGTATGTGGCAGGCATACTCGCTGTTTGCCTCTTTTGCAGTTGAAAAAAAAATTTGTATTTGAAAGCAGTTTTTTTCAGACTTTGCATGCCCTCCTTGAATCTGATCTGAAATTTGATGTGCGTGTGTGCACATACATACATATATAACTACACAAAAATGATGGGATCAAATACTGCTATGTTTGCCTTTTTTTTTTAGATTAGAAAATATAGTTTATTTGAAAGGTAATTTAGACAGAGAGAAAGAAGAGATTCACCTCCCCAAGGTAGGGGAGGGGGCCAAAGCTTAAGAAAACATGGCCTGAGCCGGGCTCAGTGGCTCAGCCTGTAATCCCGTGCCTTTGGGAGGCTGGGGTGAGTGGATTGTCTGAGTCCTCGGGTTTGAGACCCACCTGGGCAACTTGGCGAGACCTCATCTCTGCAATAAAAAAAAAAATTAGCCGGGTGTGGTAGCGCGCGCCTGTAGTTCCAGGTCGAGGCTGCGGTGGCCGGGAGCGGCCACTGCACTCCAGTCTGGGCAACAGTGAGACTCCAACTCAAAAAAAAAAAAAGAAAAGAAAAACAAAAAGGAAACATGGCCTGGCCATAACTCAAAGAGCACATGGCTACACCAGAGTCTAACAAGGCAATGGCCTATGTTTGCAGCTTCATATTCTCCCTCCTCTTCCACCAATGTCAAGATTTCTAATGAGTGTTCCAACTTGAGGATCACTGTCTTTTTTTTTTGAGTTGGAGTCTCATTCTCACTCTATCACTCAGACTGCAGTTGCCTGGGTGGGTCTTGAACCTGCAGGTTCAGGCAATCCACTTGCCTCGGCTTCCCAAAGTGCTGGGATTACAGGCTGAGCCACCAAACCTGGCCTGAGGATCACTGTCTTAAAGAGTAAAGTGTTAGGAGGCACTGTTAAATGAGTAAACCACACTTCTTGATTATGTAGCCTACCCGTTTAGGGGTAGTTTTTGTTTTGTTTTTGTTTTTGGGTTGGAGTCTCACTCTGTCGCCCAGACTAGAGTGCAGTGGCCGCTCCTGGCCACCGCAGCCTCGACCTGCTGGGCTCCGGCGATCCTTCCGCCTCAGCCTTCCGAGTAGCTGGAACTACAGGCACACACTACCACACCTGGCTGATTTTTTTTATTTATTGTAGAGATGAGGTCTCACCAAGTTGCCTAGGCGGGTCTCGAACCCACAGGTTCAGGCAATCCACTCACCTCAGCCTCCCAAGATTACAGTCTGAGCCACCGAGCCCGGCTTAATAACAAGTTTTTAGTCATATAGTCATATTGAAATTGAATACAGGTACACTTTTTATGCCCCACTAGCAAGCCCTTATTTTTTTTAACAACCAAACTTCATAGAATGCATGAATCTCTCAATTCATTTTTATTTTTTGAGCCCATGTTTACATAGGTGGAAAATCATATTTATATCCCCAAACTCAGTAGAGCATTTTATTTTAATTTTATTTATTTATTTTTTTGCATTGGTGTCTCACTCTGTCATCCAGGCTAGAGTGCAGTGGCACGCTCACTGCCACCCCAGCATCGACCTGCTGGGCTTAGGCCATTCTTCTGCCTCAGCCTTCCAAGTAGCCAGAACTATAGGAGCGCACTACCACGCTCAGCTATTTTTTTTTTTTTTTTGATTGTAGTGACGCGGTCTTGCCAAGTTGCCCAGTCTGGTCTCAAACCCGCGAGCTCAGGTAATCCGCTCATCTCAGCCTCCCAAAGTGCTGGAATTAAAGACTGAGCCACCAAGCCCGGCCCAGTAGTGCATTTTAAACAAAGTATAGGTGGGGGAAAAAGTCTTGAGTTAAGTTTCTACTAATTGGTGGAACCTCAGAATCACCTATAGATGCTTTCCAAAGCCTAAGGAGTAACTTGAAGGGCGTTATTGCTGGTATCACAGTATGAGCTGCTCACCCTCTGAACCATTGTCTAGCATTGTGTATTTGTCCTGAACATTTTGCCAACTACTGTTTCTATTTAGCCCCCTTTTTTCCCTAATACTATACAAATGAATCCCAGAAAAATTGGGAACCTGGGGGGAAAATTGTAGGGAAGGAAGCAGAGTAAGAGATTACTGTAGAAGAGGCATCTCTGCATACAAAACAACTTTTTATTAGCCATTTTGTTTGAACAAGGGGACAGTTTACTTCCCAACCTAATGGTTTGTTGTTAGGTTGAACAGTATGAAACTGCGTCTGTTTGACTATTTTTTATCTATAAAAAAAGCCAGTAGGCTTGGTGGCTTAGCCTATAATCCCAGCACTTTGGGAGACTGAGGCAAGTGGATTGCCTGAGCCTACAGGTTCGAGACCAGCCCAGGCAACCTGGCAAGAATTCGTCTCTACAATAAATAAAAAAAAAATTAGCCGGGTGTGGTAGCACATGCTTGTAGTTCTGGCTACTTGGAAGGCTGAAGTAGAAGGATTACTGGGGCTCAGCAGGTTGAATCTGGGGTAACTGTGAGTTTCCCACTGCACTCCAGCCTGGGCGACAGAGTGAGACTACAACTCAAAAAAAAAAAACAAAAACAAAAAACAATTTCAGGCCAGGCATGGTGGCTCATGTCTGTAATCCCAGCACTTTGGGAGGCCTAGGTGAGAGAATTGCCTGAGCCCAGAAGTTTGAGATCAGTCTAGGCAGCATGGCAAGACCTCTTTTCTACAATGAATAAAAAAAAATTAGCTAGTCACACTTGTAATCCCAGCACTTTGGGAGGTGGGAGGATCACTTGAGTCCAGGAGGTTGAGACCCCATTTCTATTTAATAAATACATGAAACAGCAACGAAAAGGAAAAAAAATTAGCCAGGTGTGGTGATGTGTGCCTATAGTTCCAGCTATTCAGGAGACTGAAGCAGAAGGATTGTCTTGAGTCCAGGAGATTGAGGCTGCAGTGAGCCATGGCCATGCCACTGCACTCCAGTCTGTACAACAGAGTGAGACCCCAACTCAAAAAACAGATTGTGTTATGTGATTCAACTAATACTTACGTAGTTGTTTTGTAGTGTACTTAAGTTAAAATTGAGAAAATTGGGGACTTGGAGTTGAGTGTAATCCATTATAATTTTTCCCATTTAAAAAATGGGGAAAAAGCCGGGCTCGGTGGCTCAGCCTGTAATCCCGCGCTTTGGGAGGCCAAGGTGAGTGGATTGCCTGAGTCCGCCGGTTCAAGACCCGCCTGGGCAACTCGGCGAGACCTCATCTCTACAATAAATCAAAAAATTAGCCGGGC